>JAQJVK010000006.1:16114041-16409238 GCA_035578135.1 Flexamia atlantica | reverse complement strand
TTTTGTAACCTGGGCGGTTTTAAATCTTAAGTTTTCGCGTTATAACTTCTACACCGTTGGTTTTATAGAAAAATGTTACTGAACATTTTTGTTTGTTTTTTTATTCCACGTAACTTGAGTAACCACATGATAGGTTTTGTAAAAGTTTTAAATGACCTTGAAACTTTAGTTTTTTCGTTATAACTTTTATACCGTTGGATTTATCGAAAAATGTTACTGGACCTTTTGTGTTTGTCTTTTCATTCCTTGTAATTTGAGTACCTGCACAATAGGTTTTGAGTCATTTTGCAACACCCCCCCCCCTTTTACAAAATTGCTCCAAACCTATCATGCATATACTCAAATTATTCGGAATAAAAAGACGAACAAAACATGCCCAGGTAACATTTTTTGATAAAACCAACGGTATACAAGTTATAACGCAAAAACTAAAAAAAGTATTTTCCAACATTTTATATTTTACTTTATAAGTTTCCAACCCTTATTTTGTGAGTACTTAAATTATGAGACCAACAACAAGCTTCGGTAACATTTGTTATAAAATCAACATTATTTTGTAAGAAATTAACAATATTTTGTAGCCTGGACGTTTTGTAACCTGGGCGGTTTTAAATCTTAAGTTTTCGCGTTATAACTTCTACACCGTTGGTTTTATAGAAAAATGTTACTGAACATTTTTGTTTGTTTTTTTTTATTCCACATAACTTGAGTAACCACATGATAGGTTTTGTAAAAGTTTTAAATGACCTTGAAACTTTAGTTTTTTCGTTATAACTTTTATACCGTTGGATTTATCGAAAAATGTTACTGGACCTTTTGTGTTTGTCTTTTCACTCCCCGCAATTTGAGTACCCGCACAATAGGTTTAGAGTAATTTTGCAATTTCCCCCCCCCCCTTTTACAAAATTGCTCCAAACCTATCATGCATATACTCAAATTATTCGGAATAAAAAGACGAACAAAACATGTCCAGTAACATTTTTTGATAAAACCAACGGTATACAAGTTATAACGCAAAAACTAAAAAAAAAGTATTTTCCAACATTTTATATTTTACTTTATAAGTTTCCAACCCTTATTTTGTGAGTACTTAAATTATGAGACCAACAACAAGCTTCGGTAACATTTGTTATAAAATCAACATTATTTTGTAAGAAATTAACAATATTTTGTAGCCTGGACGTTTTTACTAAACGTCCAGGTTACCTGGACGTTTTGTAACCTGGACGGTTTTAAATCTTAAGTTTTCGCGTAATAACTTCTACACCGTTGGTTTTATAGAAAAATGTTACTGAACATTTTTGTTTGTTTTTTTATTCCACGTAACTTGAGTAACCACATGATAGGTTTTGTAAAAGTTTTAAATGACCTTGAAACTTTAGTTTTTCGTTATAACTTTTATACCGTTGGATTTATCGAAAAATGTTACTGGACCTTTTGTGTTTGTCTTTTCATTTCGCGTAATTTGAGTACCCGCACAATAGGTTTAGAGTAAGTTTGCGAAATGGGGGGGCCCCCACTTGATATCGTCGCCGTTCAACTTTTGAGCTACGTCGCCGTACACGGTGGCAGTGGATATAACAAAAATGCTCTAATCTATCGTGCGGGTACTCAAATTACGCAGAATAAAAAGGCAAACAAAAAAGGTCCAGTAACATTTTTCGATAAAACCAAAGGTATAAAAGTTATAGCTCAAAAACTGAAAAAAAATCTTTTAAATCATATTTTTCTTTATATGTTTCCAAATCCTATCATGTAGGTATTTAAAATAAGCAGAATGAAAAGACAAACAAAAAGGTTTGGTAACATCATTTAATAAAATGTTTATATTTAAAACAAGTGTAGTTTATTTTGCATTTATTCAACTAGATATTTTTAAAATAATTTGAATACCCACATGATAGGGTTCGGAACAATTTACATAAAAATAACCTTGGGACTTAGAAATTTTCGCTAACTCTTTTGGTTGACCTTGAAAATAAGTAGGTCAAGGTCATTCATTAATTAAAAAGAAAATGGGGGTGTATGGTTTTACAGAACCGTACACCCCCGGAAACCTAAAAGAAGAAAAGCTAATTTACAATACAACCTGCCTAGAGTTGATCAATTAATAAAAAAAATTAAGTTAAAAGAAATAATAAATAAAAAGTAAAAGATAAGTAAAAAAGCTAAACAGCCCAGCGCTGCACATCATGATTACGGTGTAATCATCACGTAAGCGAACTCACACACCTCATCATAAGCGCACAACGCTAAGCTAAAACAAAAAATGTTATTCTGAAATAGCACGTTGCTTAATTAAATTTTGGAAAAATGTTATACAAATATGTTTTTATTTCCTAACACTAAAGGAGCCAGTGACTCGCCATTAGCGACGCAGTACAGCTGAGGTCTAGCGAAACTCCGGAGGTAGGCGAACTACCCATCCAGCACGTATAGAGGTTGTAAGTGACCCGCTTTGGGTGTGCGTAATCACTACAAAAGCGGTAGCCGGTTTTACCATAAATTAATTGGTTTTACCGTGCAAAAGATGGAAGGGAAAAAAAAGGAAAGGAAATTGGAATTGAAAGGTGTCCCTAACTAAAAAGGAATACAAGACAAGAGAGGGAATGCCCTCAACAAGCTTGTTGGAAAAAGGAAGTTGAATAGAAAGGTATTAAAAACATATCATATAACATTCTTAAAAACAAAATATTACTTTAAACTTAAACACTCCAGGCAAAATATATTGTAAGTAAAAGAAAGATTTTAAATTAATACTAAGTACCAAACCAGCAAACTAAAAACAAACTACAAACCCTAGGGTATCTACAAGCACAAACAACTACCATGCCTTAAAATTAATCAGTTCTACATCAAGATGTTATTGTACAAATAACACCAAGATATTTTCACCAAACAGCAAAAATGATAAAATGTTCAGGGCGCCTTCTGAACATGTTACCACCTCACTGTCTAGCGAGCAACTGATGCAGAACCACACGCGCAGATCCCAGACCCCAACTCGGCTCGAGGTCATCACCCCCCCCCCCCGCTTACCCCCTCCTAAACCACAGGACCCTTGCTGCGGGTTTGGTTTCTATCATTCTTTCGCCACTGTTCCAACAGGCAACAACATTTCTTTCTTTATTTTACTTAACGTTGGACTTGTAAAAATTTCAAGTGTTAAAACTTTACAATAATTAATACTTTAGGACTTAGCAAATTTTTGAAACATTTGCTTTAACATTTATTTTACAATATCAAGTTTCTTTTTGCTGCGAGTTTACTTTCCATCATTCATTCACCACTGTTCCAACAGGCAACAATACTTCTTTCTTTATTTTACTTTACATTTGACTTGTAAAAATTTTAAGTGTTAAAACTTCTCTATAATCCATTTTTTTAGGACTTAGAAAATTGTTTAAATTCATCATTCTTTTGTTACTGTTCCAACAGGCAACAACACTTCTTTTTATTTTACTTTACATTGGACTTGTAAAAGTTTTAAGAGTTAAAACCTCCCAATAATTAATACTTTAGGACTTAGAAAATTTTTCAAACATTTGCTTCAACATTTATTTTACAATATCAAGTTTCTTTTTTGCTGCGAGTTTGAATTCCATTATTCTTTCGCCACTGTTCCAACAGACAACAACCCTTCTTTCTTTATTTTATCTTACATTGGACTTGTAAAAATTTTAAGTCTTAAAACTTCCCAATAATTAATATTTTAGGACTTAGAAAATTTTTCAAACCCATCATTCTTTTGTTACTGTTCCAACAAGCAACAACATTTCTTTATTTTACTTTACATTGGACTTGTAAAAATTTTAAGTGTTAAAACTTCCCCTTAATTAATATTTTAGGACTTAGAACGTTTTTCAAACATTTGCTTCAAATTTACTTTAAACAAGATTTTTTAAACTTGCATTATTTGACCTTGACACTTAGATTTCTTTTCAAACTTACATTGGATGATCTTAATACTTAGGGGTTTTGAAATATAAAAAATTTAGCAGCTATTTACACTTTTCGTGTTTAATACAGAAAAAAAGATTTTTTTTTAAACTTGCATTATTTGACCTTGACACTTAGATTTCTTTTCAAATTTACATTGGATGATCTTAATACTTAGGGGTTTTGAAATATAAAACGTTCAACAGTTATTTACACTTTTTGTGTTTAATACAGAAAAAAAGATTCTTTTAAACTTGTATAATTTGACCTTGACACTTGGATTTCTTTTTAAACTTACATCGGATAATCTTAATACTTTGGGGTTTTGAAATATAAGAAATTTAACTGTTATTTACACTTTTTATGTTTAATACAGAAAAAAGTGGTGGGGGTAATGCTATAAATAGGGGGAGTTTTAGAGTGGTTTTCATTACTACGGCAACTTTTGTGGAGAGCACACCTACGTCATGTATTACTGCATTAGTTGCGAAGAATCTTTTGAAGATGAAATTTTACTACAAATACACAAAGAAGTTTACCATAACAATGAAACAAACCAAGAAAGAAACCAAGAAACAAACCAAGAAACAAACCAAGAAACAAATAACAATGCAGAAGAAGAATATTTGGAAGATTTAGATCAAATACTGGCTACCGTACAACAACAACAAAATTCAAGATCAAGTGTTATTCAATACGCACCCGGACCATCTTTGGATGTGGAATTATACGCCCGAGCCTTACCAGGTAGTGTAGTAACTCATTTTAAGATTGACAATGCTCAATTGCAACTTGCACAGTTTATTTCAAAAGCAAAAACATTAGTAACAGAAACATTAAACAATGAACTAAGAAGATTAAATTTTATAAAGTTTGGAATATTATTAGATACAGTATTTACAAATGTTCAGAATGAAACATCACCAAGAGGATTTTTAACTAAAAACAAAACCATCATGTTTGCATCAGATATAAGCTCAATTGTGGATGATTGTTTTGAAGAACTTTTAACAAAATTACAAGAACATGAAGGAAGAGGTTCTGGATGGAGTTTGTTAAGTATAACAAGCTTAGATGTAAGAGTTCATAAACATGGATATGGAATGAGAGGTAGTAGTCATATTGAATTGCCAAAGAAAATTCAAGACACCAATTCCTGTATTAATGTTCAAAATAAAGATGCTGAATGTTTCAAGTATGCAATGCTTGCAAAATATATAAGAAATCATGCGGAACGACCGAGTAGAGCATACAATGAGGTTTACCATAACTATAATTTTCAAGGCATGAGTTACCCTGTTTCAATTCAAGACATATCAAAATTTGAAAAGAAAAATCCTTTTGCATCTGTAAACATCTTTGGCTTGGATTCATCCAACAATGTTTACCCCTTACGTATAACACCTACCGAACGCAGAGATCATACTGATTTATTATTAATAACAAAAGGTGATATTTCACATTATGTATATATTAAAGATTTTGAAGCTCTAGTTTGCAAACAGTTATCAAAACGTAAAGAAGGAAAAACCACTTGTAAAAGATGTTTCTGTTTTGTAAACAAACCTTTGAGAAGAGGAGGTTCAGAATGGCTGACGGAACATCAAAGACTATGCAGTGGAAACTATGAAGTAAGAATTAAATTACCACACCCTAGAAGATCTCAAGTAAAATTTGACAAAGTTATCCAACAATACAGAATTCCCGTTGTAGTGTATGCAGATTTTGAATCTTCATTGCTTCCACTTGAACAAGAAGAAGGAGAGGAAAATACCAGCAGAACAAAGTATCAACTTCACAAACCAAACAGCTACTGTTTAATAGTAAAATCCACTCTGTCTGAAGAACATCTTCAAGAATATGGTTTGACATCTACACCGAAGATCTATCGTGGAGAAGAAGCAGCTCGATACTTTGTTGATGATTTATACAACATCGCCGGGAAAGTGGAAGCAATGTATAGCAATGTGGTTCCTATGTCACCTATGACGCCGGAAGAACTTCATCTTTATGATTCAGCAACAACATGCTATTTGTGTAACAATCAATTTACAGAAACTAAAGTTAAAGTTCGCGACCATGACCATCTGACAGGAGCCTACAGAGGTGCAGCTTGCAACGGATGTAACATCAACTACAAACTACCATCTTTTATTCCTGTGGTTTTTCACAATCTTAGTGGATACGATGGACATTTTATCATTCCCGAATTAGCAAGAGACAACGGTGAAATAGATGTTTTGGCACAAACTATGGAAAACTTTATAAGCTTTTCAAAAAAGGTGGGCAAAATTAAACTTAGATTTGTTGATTCATTTAGATTTATGCCTTCCAGTCTAATGAAACTTTCTGAAAATTTAAGAAGAGAAAATTTAATAGAAACAAGCAAAATTGTACCTGCAGAAAAAATGGATTTGGTTCTTCGGAAAGGAGTTTTCCCGTATGATTACATCGATGGACTACATAAATTTCAAGAAACATCACTTCCTCCACCAGAAGCATTTAAAAGTAAACTTACCGATTCGGACATTTCACCTGAAGACTATCAACACGCATGCAGAGTTTGGGACGAATTGGAAATGAACACTCTGGGAGATTATTCTGACTTTTATGTGAAACTTGATGTGACCCTTCTCTGCGATGTGATGGAAGAATTTAGAAACACTTGCTTTGAAGCCTACGGATTAGACCCTCTTCATTCTTATACTTCTCCAGGACTAGCTTGGCAAGCTATGCTAAAAGAAACAAAGTGCAACCTTCAATTATTAACCGATATTGACATGGTGTTGATGATCGAATCGGGCGTTAGAGGTGGATTGACCCAAAGTGTTACTAGACATGTTAAAGCTAACAACAAATATCTTCCAAACTACGATAAAGAAAAACCATCAGTGTTCTTAGGATATTTCGATGCCAACAATTTATACGGATGGGCCATGTCTAATCCACTTCCTTTTGGAAACTTTGAATGGGTTAATCCAGACTCTATTGGTGATATTACACAAATTTCAAAAGACGGAGACACCGGATACATATTGGACTGTGACTTTGAATATCCAGAACACTTGCACGATCTTCATTACGATCTTCCGCTCCTTGCAAAAACACAAGTTTCACCAATTGGCAAACATCCAAAATTAATGATGACTCTTGAAAATAAACAAAGATACGTAGCTCACTTTTGGGTTGTTCAACAAGCACTCCAATTGGGTTTACGTATAACCAAAATTCATAGAGTTTTAAAATTTTCCCAATCATGCTGGTTAAAACCGTACATTGATTCAAACACCAGAAGAAGAGCAGCTGCAACATCAACATTTCAAAAGGATTTTTTTAAATTAATGAATAATGCGATATTTGGAAAAACATTGGAAAACAAAAGAAAACACAAAAATGTTAAATTAATTACAGATCCTATAAAACTAGAAAAACTTGTACAAAAACCAAACTTTGGAACATCCATTATCATCAATGAAAACCTTGTAGCAGTATCTATGAAGAAGACAAGCGTGAAAATGGATCGTCCGTTGTACGTTGGAATGTCAATCTTGGATATTTCCAAAACCCATATGTATGATTTCCACTACAACAAAATGGTTGCCTTCTACGGTAGAGATAACATCGGAATCGCCTACATGGACACGGACGCTTTCATCTACTGGATTCTTACTGAAGATATGTATTTGGATCTTCGAACATTTGTTCACAAAAATGAATTTGATTTTAGTGACTATCCAAAAGATCATTTAAATTATGACAATGATCGGAACAAAAAGAAACTTGGAAAATTTAAAGACGAAGCAAATGGAATTTTACTAAAAGAACTTATTGCACTAATGTCAAAATTGTATTCACTACAATTGCATAAAGAAGAAAACAATGTAATTAAAAAAGCTAAGGGTGTAAAAAGTTTGTATCTTAAGAAGAATGTAAATTTCGAACACTACAAGCAATGCTTATTTGAAGAAACGACTATAACTGCAAAATTCAACACCATCAGAAGTTTCAACCATCACCTGTACAGCGTAACAGAAGTAAAAAAAGCACTCTGCTCCAATGATGACAAACGACACATTCTTCCAGACAAAATTCACACTCTACCATTCGGCCACTATTCTCTCAATCCTATCAATGAGTAAAAAGAAAAAAAAGAAAAAAAAGAAAAAAAGAAAAAAGAAAAAAAAGGGGAAATCACAGCATGCTCGCTGTGATTTTCCCTTTTTTAAAAATATGTTGAAATGACCTTGACCTATAAAAGCGGATGCAGAAAAAGAAACACTCAATACTAACTTGACTTTGTTAGTAAAAACATCATGACAGAGTTAAAGGAAAAGATTGTTAATGAACTTCATAAACCTGCAAGAATAAAGTTTCCACGAAGAAATACTGTTGTAAAAGGAATAAATGATTTATATCAAGCAGATTTAATTGAAATGCAACCGCATAGTAAAATAAATAAAGGATTTAGATACATACTTACGATTATTAATTGTTTTACTAAAGTTGCAGATGCTTTGCCATTAAAAGACAAAACCGGTAACAGCATAACAAAAGCTATGGAAGTAGCTATAAAAAGAGATAAAAATAAAATTAAACATTTACAAACTGATGATGGGAAAGAATTTTTTAATAAACCTTTTGCATTGTTAATGAAAAAATATAAGATAAATCATTATTCTACAAATTCTGAGAAAAAGGCAGCTATAATTGAAAGATTTAATAGAACCTTAAAAGGTGCAATGTATAAAATGTTTTCGAAAAGAGGTTCTTACGTATGGGTTGATATCTTACCAAAATTAATAAGCGATTACAACAACAAGTTTCATAGAACTATCGGTATGGCACCTAACAAAGTGAATAAGAAAAACGCTAAACTAGTTTTACAACGAATTAAAAAGAATACACAGCCAAAAGCGGAACAAAAAAAACCAAGAAAATTTAATGTAAATGATAAAGTTCGAATTAGTAAATACAAAGGAGTGTTTACTAAGAAATACCTGCCCAATTGGACAAACGAAGTTTTTACAGTGTATAAAGTACAACCTACTGTACCGGAAACTTATATTTTAAAAGATAACAAAGGAAATTTGTTACAAGGCGGTTTTTACGGACATGAATTGTTAAAGTCAACAGTAGGTGATGTCTATCTTGTTGAAAAGGTGTTGCAAAGGAAAAAAGACCAAGTTAAAGTACGTTGGTTGGGGTTTGACAAAACTGAAGATTCGTGGATACCTATAAAAGATTTGATTTAGTTATAAATCAACTTATTTATTCTTCAGCCTTTGAATAAGATGGAGATTGTTCACCATAAAGATAAATTTAATATTAATAACATTGATGATTTAACTGTAGATAACGTTAAAATCAACAATGGTAAACACGGCAGTTTATTTCCAAACACTGTACGATGTATAGTAAGCGGTCCTTCAAACTGTGGCAAAACTAACGTTGTGTTTAACTTAATTACAAACACAAAAGGATTGCGATTTAATAACCTATATATTTTTTCAAAGTCCTTACATCAACCAAAGTATCAATTGTTGGAAAAGATCCTGACTGATGTGCCTGATGTTAACTATTACAAATTTAATGCTAGTGACAGTGTTATGCAACCAGACCAGGCTAAGCCGTATTCTGTATTTGTATTTGATGATGTATCTAGTGAAAATCATGATACTATTAGAAACTATTTTGCCATGGGAAGACATAATAATATTGATAGCATATATATCGGACAAACATATAGCAAAATTCCAAAACAACTAATTAGAGACAATGCAAATATTTTAGTTTTATTCAAACAAGACGATACAAACCTAAAACATATATACAACGATCATGTAAATGCTGATATGTCATTTGATAAATTCAAAGAGCTTTGTGGAAAAGCTTGGGCGGAAAAATATGGATTTTTGGTAATTATGAAAGATAAAGCTATAACAGATGGTCGTTACCGCATAGGTTTTGATAAATTTGTTTTAATACATTAATTAACAACATTATCGTCCAAGTCTCCATGGTGTAAACATGGTTAATCAGGAAAAGCTATTAAAAGAAATAAAATCACTTAGTGATTCTATTAGACATAAAAACAGAGCGTTAAGATTAGGAATAAGTGAAAGAGAGAAATTTCTGGAATCAACATTTAAACCTATTACTGAGCCATTAAAACAATTGGGGCAAAATGTTACACCTTCAACATTTAATTTTTCCGGAGATGCTATTTTACCCATTTCAAAATTTGAACAAAAAGAAGAATATGAAGGTGATACAAGTTTTACGCAACAAGGAGAAACAACTGAAGAAGAAAGCGAACTAGGTGAAGAAACGGATGTTTTAACAGAAAAAGAAGGTCTTTCTACAAGCGAAGAACAACAAGAAGAAGAGCCTATTAATCCATCCAACTTGAGCAAATTGGGCTCGGATATTGCGTATAAAGGGCCGCTTGCAAGACAATTTGTATTAAAAATGTTACATTCTGCACAACCAACTCGAAAGTATCATACTTTTGGTGCTAGAATAGAAGAAAATGGCCTAATGATTGGAGATAGCAAGCTTGATGTAGACGAACATGACAATATTATTATAAATAATAAACAATACAAAGGTACAAAAGGATTGTTTGAACTTATTTTTAAACCGAAACCTAATAAATATACTAAAAAGGATTTAAACATTTTTAAACAAATATTGGAGGATACAAATGCGCATAAGAAAAATTATTCTAAAAATTTCAATGTTTATAGAAATAAATCAGAAAAATATAAAACTATTATTGCTAAACTTTTCCCACCAAAAAGAAGGGCACCCATAAAAAGAAAATCATTATCTTCTGCTGAAATAAATATTTTACATAAAAGGAGAAAAACAAATCAATCAAGTTTATCAGGAAAAGGATTATTGAAAAACTTGTATGATACTAATATAATATACTACAACGATATAAACAAATTGGTTGATAGAATGAAGTTGATATATGAAGCAAAACAAGCCGGACATAGCGGTTTAGAAAACGAATGGGTAGCTTTGGTCGGCGAATTGCGAAATCGAGGAGTAATTGCATAAAAATATGAGTATATAGAATACAAGCATAACCGATTAAACATTCAGTATAACCATGAGTGTGGATAAGTTTGGACGGTATTCCGAAACTGGAAGCAAATCAGGATCTTATGGAAAAAGAGGTGGTTTACCACTAACATCCGATGGAGATTATGATATAAGTAACAAACGTTTAAAGTTTGTA
Source organism: Flexamia atlantica (assembly GCA_035578135.1). Taxonomy (NCBI): domain Eukaryota; kingdom Metazoa; phylum Arthropoda; class Insecta; order Hemiptera; family Cicadellidae; genus Flexamia; species Flexamia atlantica. Next base: position 16,398,053 of record JAQJVK010000006.1, on the reverse strand, counting down.
AATGATCCAAAAGATGATAATGATGCAGTAAATTTCAAAACTTTAAAAAGTGAAACATTACCTAGCTTAAAGCTTCAAAATGAAGTGTATAACGCTAATTTTTATAGAATTGCAAATCTTCCAAAACCAATAGATAAGAATGATTCGGTAAATAAAGAATATTTAATGTGGTACATAAACCAAACCTTAAGATATGATCCTAAAAGTAATAATAAAGCATATGATGCAAAAGATCTTAGAATAGCCAATATAGCAGATCCTGTTAATGATCAAGATTCAGTTACCAAAAAGTATTTACATTCAGTCATACCTGAAAAAACAGATAAATTTTCCTTTTACAACTTTGTAATACACGATATTGGAGACCCTAAAGATATGAAAGATGCGGTAAACCTTCAATATGTTACAGATCATTGTATTACACATGATATTAAGTCAATTGATTGCAAAAATAAAGTGTTAACTAACGTTAAGGAGGGAACTGCAAAATCAGATGCAGCTACAATAAGTCAAATAATGAAATTAAACAATAACAAATGGGATGCGGATGCAAAAATAATTACTAATGTTAAAGAAGGGTTGAATGATGTTGATGTAGCAACAATTGGACAAGTGCCTGCATTAAAAGAAATTTCATCAAGACTTGGTCAACAAGGCTTTGATTGTAAAGAAAGACCACTATTTAATGTTGGAATGGGAGTAAATGACAGTGATGCAGTTAGAGTAAAAGAATGGCGTGAAAGATGCTTAAGAACAGAAAAACACAAAAAGTTTTTTCATTGTCAAAACTTGCGATTGACTAGCTTAGATGACCCTATTGATATTGTTGATGCTGTTAATGTAAATTACATTATAAGACTCTTAAGTGTAGTGTTATATGATGTTTATAATACGATAAAGCCCATAAAAGCTGATCAAAAACTACATTGGGTTAAGAAAAATGTTATAGAAAAATATTTTTTAAATATGAAAACTGGAAATTTAAGATTTGCTCAAGTTGATGTTGATAAAAAGGATACAATCCTACCAAAAGACTGGGTAAAAGTTTATTACCCATAAACAAAATACATGTTTATTATAAATAAACAATGTCAAAGGATAAGTGCATCATTCATTATAAAGAATTTATAAAATAAACAAGTATTGGCATTTCCTTTCACTATAAAAAACCATGTTGAAAGTTCAACGCATCAGTCATAATCGACACGTTATAAAGAGAGGAAGAGGAATAGCATCAACAGCACTTTCTCTTATTACTAAGCCGGTTGGAGCTATAGTTAACAAAGCTATCGATTTATTACCTGTAGAACTACATTTACCAGGAGGTTATCAATATTGTGGTCCAGGAACAAAATTGAAAAAAAGACTTGCTAGAGGAGATCTTGGAATAAATAAACTTGATCAAGCCTGCAAACAACACGATATAGCATATTCAAAGTTTGCAGATACTAAAAATAGATCAATAGCGGATAGAGCACTTGCTGAAAAAGCTTGGCAAAGAGTAACATCCAGTGACGCTAGTATCGGTGAAAAAGCAGCAGCTTTAGCGGTATCAGCAGCAATGAAGGGTAAAACGATGTTTGGAGGTGGAAAGAAGAAAGGAGGTGGAAAAAGGAGGAGAAAACCTGCAAAGAAACGTGGAGGAAATATAAGAAGAAAACGACGATCCACCGCAGGTAAAAATAAAAAGAAACAAACAATATGGTCAATGATAAAAAAAGGAGGAGGATTATACCTAAGACCGTATCGTGTGTATTAAACAGAAAAAACACAATTATTAATTCCAAATAAAGAATTAACAGATAGAGAATTAATTACTTATGTTTCTTGTTTAAAAATTCCATTTTTTAGAGGAGTATTTATGAAAGATGCATTACCTGTTAAAATTTGGAAAAATGAAACCGGAATAGTAAATTTAGATAATAGTAAAGGATCAGGCACTCATTGGGTATGTTATAAGAAACTAGGATCAACTATTTACTACTTTGATAGTTTTGGTAATCTCCCACCACCAAAAGAACTACAATATTACTTTAAAACAGCTAAAAATGTACTATACAATTATAAAAGAGAGCAACCTGATGATACGGTAATCTGTGGACATTTATGTTTAGATTTTTTAACAAAAAGCGTTAGTCAACTTTAAGATGTCTTCCTATACAGTATCATTAACTGGAACTTCATCTACTTTGCGAAGTGTTCTTTTCCCTGCGTTACGTTTGGAAAAAGATAAATTATGGGAAGCCGCATTATTAGATATAACAACTTATAATTCTATTCCCAACGTTACTGAAAATGTTAATGACAAAATACATTATTACAAAACAAAAGATAAAAATACAAACAAATATTCAGATATACAAGTATTTAGTTTACCCACTGGAGCATATGAAATTGATGATATAAATGAAGCGATACAAAATCATATGGGAAAAGATAATATAACAATAAAAGGAAATAACAATACTATGAAAGCTGAAATTAAATCTAAATATTATATAGATTTTAGCAAAGAACATTCAATTGGTAGTTTATTAGGATTTCCTAAAACAACAAAAATTTTAGAACCTAATATTAACCATTCAGGTACTAGAACTGTGACAATAATGAAAGTTAACAGTATAGATGTTACATGTAATATTATACATGGTTCTTATAGAGATGGTGAAAATACTCATATATTGCACACATTCTATCCAACAGTCGCTCCGGGTTTTAAAATTGTGGAAAAGCCACAAAACTTGGTGTACCTACCATTAAACACCAGTTTTATTTCAGACATTGTGGTGAACATACTAGATCAAGACGGAAATCATATTGATTTTAGAGACGAACCTATAACTATACGAATACATATAAAATCAACCGTATAACAATGGGGTTATCATTTAAAAAGAAAGAGCTGACTGGTAAACAAGTCAGTAGCACGTCAGCTATAGAAGGATTAACAAGTGATAACATTCGTTTTCTAGAAGAAATTGGATTAAAACTTATTAATAATGGAAATATTGGATATAGCGCAGGGTCCGACATTCGACGAAACCTTATGGGAAAAGGAATATCATACGCACAACCCTTACGCTTCGTCAAAATTAAACAATAATGATGAAATTAGAATTCCCATACAACAACAAGATATTTATACACTTCCATGTGAAAGTTATTTATATATCGAAGGAAGAGTAACAACAAGGGATGGAACCACTGCAAGTACTGTTCCGTTCATAAATAACCCCATGGCATATTTGTTTGATGAAATAAGATATGAAATTTCCGGAGTTACAGTAGATTCAACAAAAAAGGTGGGAATTACAAGTACATTAAAAGGATTAGCATCTTTAACACCGAGTGAAAAAAATATGCTGGCCGCCGCAGGATGGGTAGCACCCGATTCCAGTACAATCACTCCAAACACTTCAGGCAATTTTGACTTTTACATTCCTTTAAGATTACTTTTAGGCTTTGCCGAAGATTACCGAAAAATAATAATAAACGTAAAACAAGAATTAGTTTTGTTAAGATCATCAAACGACAAAGATATTATTCAAGCAACTGATGGAACAACGGAAGCTACTTTAGAATGGAAAATGCAATTAGACAAGATTGTTTGGAGAGTACCGCATGTACGGTTAAACGATCAGAATAGAATTTCATTATTGAGAACTTTAAAATCAGATCGTGATATCGTAATACCATTTAGAAGTTGGGAGTTTCATGAATATCCGGTTTTACCGGAAACACAACGTCATACATGGACTGTAAAAACTTCTACTCATTTGGAAAAGGCAAGATATGTAATATTTGGATTACAAACAAAAAGAAGAAATGAAATAACTAAACATGCTGGTGAATTTGATCATTGCAAACTTACAAATTTTAAGGTGTTTCTAAACTCGCAATTCTTTCCATACGACAACTTCAACATAAACTTTACAAAAGACAGGTTTAGTGTTTTGTACGATATGTATGCAAGATTCCAAAATTCATATTATGGAAAAACAAACACACCTTTATTAACGCCAAACCAATTTAAATCTAACTATCCGATTGTTGTAGTTGATTGTTCCAAACAAAATGAATCTGTAAAATCTTCCAGTGTAGATATAAAAATAGAAATGGAATTTGAACAAAATGTACCTAAAGATACATCTGCTTATTGTTTAATTTTACATGATAAAATTGTTACATATACACCTTTAACCGGTATTGTAAAAGCAGTGTTGTAAAATGAAAAGAAAAAAAAATACCCCCCACCACTCGGCTATAAAAGCAGGAGCGGGAACGCAAATTGTTTAGTTGACTGTCTACAGTTGTATGGGTAACATCGTCTACAGCATTATAAACAAAATGAGTTCTTTATCAGTTGTACAAGGCGTTTCCGAAACAACACCTTTATTGGAAAATGATGATGATAAACATTTTGAAGAAAATGTTGTAAAAGAAATTGATGAGTTTTTAAAGTTTGGAAAACAAAATAAAAAGTTGGAAAATAATAAAACAAACGTAAGAAAGAAAAGAAAACTTGAAGAAAATATTCCACCGAACATTTTAACTGAAGTTTTCCTTCGCATCTTTTATCCTATTTCATCTTGCATGAGTAAAAGTGTGTCGATAGGATTGGTAAAATCATTAGACTACTCTCCCGCAGTAATACTAAGCCATGGTACAAAGATGGTTTTATTTTCAGAAAATGCTTGGGATTCCTTTTTAAAACATCTACATCTTATTGAATGTTATTTAGCCAACAGTTTCTTTGGAAGAAAAACTAACATTCGACTTTTGGATTGTGACAATGAAATTGACATTATTAAACATCGTGGCCAACAACAAGTAAGAATTAGAGACTCGACACAATTTGAAAATAAAATTCTACTAACACGTGAAGAATTCTACATTTTAAACTATGCAACATCACCTATCACTAGGTATATGAAACAATTGGTATTTTCAAGCTCTGTTATTAAGGAATATCTGGTAGATGCATGCGAAAAACAACCTGACAGCACTTTACAATACGGACCAATAGATACATCCATTTTTAATAGAATACCTCACGAAGTGGAAATGTGGAGGCAGTTGAGAAACTTTGAACCTTTTACTGAAATCGCAACGGAAGCTACAGAAGAAGAAACCAACAACAACAATACAGAAGAAGAAACCAACAACAACAATACAGAAGAAGAAACTTTGGTAGTTTAAAAAAAACTACAATGTAGTTTAACAAAAGAATAAACCGTGGGGTAGGCCTACTGGGGACGGTGCCCACGTTAAACATACACCAACGCGCCTACAACTGTACGGCCTGGTTTATATATCTAACCTACCGTGGTGTAGAAAACAGTTAATCACCAGACATCGTGATGAGCGGACTGGATGAAGAAATGGCAGCAAAACCTTGTGTAATTGAATTTCAAGCATTTCGCGGAAACGATGATAGATTTATTATAAAAGAATTGGTGATTTTAGATTTGCTCACACAAGTAGCATACCCGTTTTTATTTGAAGCACCGTGTTCTATCCATGCACTAAAGTCAAAAGCTAAAATAACAAACAGATGGTTAACAAACAATTTTCATCATATACATTGGTTTGAAGGTTTTCTACCGTACAACAATGTACACAAAATTATGTTTCATTTCTGTAAACAATTTACGCACATATACACCAGAGGATTGGAAAAAAGAAGTTGGATACAACAGTACACAAACAAAGAAGTTTTAAGCATAAAAATGGACAAAACCTTTCATTGTGATGTTAGAAATATTTGTGTTTCTACAATAGATCCGAAACACAACCAATCTCAATGCGCATTACAAAACGCATATCACTTGGCTGCTTACTTACAAGAAAAAGAAGAATGTGGTGGGGGTTACGAAGGTTATAAATACGAGGAAGCAACACACCCCGAGTATCACTCCAACTCCATACTCCGAACAGACAACATCTCCAGTGAAGAACATGGCATCACAACAGTTTCTCCAATGTTTAGTTGAACAATTCAACTTACATTCAAAATCAAATACTCTAATTATCAAGAAATGTTCAGAATTAAAAGAACAGAAACATTATATTGTTCATGAAATGAAAAAAGTTGATACAACGCATGGAGACGCAGTCGTCGCATCTTTATCCGATGCACCATATACACCAGGTGATGAACCAAAGTTTCAAGTATATCTTCCAAAACGATTCGTCCAGTTGCTGCAAAATGAAGATCTGCGGGAAATTCAGCCAGGATCATTATATTTGGTGTCACACGGAATGAGCGGAAACAACTCTACGGAACTTACTCTGCACATCGCACAAAAATAACATTGTAAATATTGTAAAAAAAAGTTTTAAATAAAAAGATAAAAAACAACATATCAGTATATGTTTTTATATACTGATATGTTGTATTTTTTTTAAAAACTCAAACGGATGACCTTGAACTTTTAATCGATGGTATTATTCGATTATTTTGATCGATAGTTTTATTCGATAGTTTTATTCGAATACTTTATATAAATACGAAACCTTAACGTTGAGAGGCTCAGTTCTGTTTAAGACAAGCTACAACCAACATGTCATCCAAAAGAAATAATGTACCACTTTTATCTTATTGTTGCAAAGAGAAATGTTTTAAAATACCTGAAGATCAAGTTGACGGAAAAGCTTGTACAAAATGTAATTCTTTCTGCTACTGTAAATGTGGTTGCAAAACATATCAAAAGAACCGGTTGGATAAACTAGAAGAATTGCAACATCGACTCGGTCTATTGTGGCAACGATTAAATGCAAAGTGATTAAACAAGCGTCTACAATTTTTATCCCCACCACTACCCCCACCACTAGCCCCACTACTATCGGAGGTACCCGCAGCACCGGCTTTGCAATAGTCATTCCTGCTACACCTCTCGTCGAGTAAACAACTCTAGTCATGTCTCTCAACATTCGCGGGATTCACTACAACACTATCAATCTTACAACCTACAAGGATTTGGAAATTTTTAGTGAAGAACTAAAACAACTTATAACCACTGGGTTCGGTTTATCTTTGGAACTTTATGCAACAAACAATCAAAACGAAAAGAATGTATTTTTGCCAACTTACAACAACAACAAAAAGAATGAAAATAAGCAAGAAATTTCACCACCGACAACAACTTACTTTTCAAATTTGGGAGCAAACTTTTCAACCTTAATGTAAAATAAAAAAAATATCTTGCATTTTCGGATCTTCCGAAAATGCAAGATCTTTTTAAAAACATCCTCACCTGACCTTGACCCATTTCCGGACATTTAAAGTTTAAATACCCAGCACAGCCGGGCATTTAAACTTTAAATGCCCACCATACACGTCACAGCTACGTCACAGCCTCTGACGTCACCAGACCGGATGTAGCTGTCACTTTTGATTAATGCGTTTTGGCCCAGAAGCCCCACTATTGCACTACTATTATGCAATTATGTCTTAAAGTTTTCCTTTGAATTAAAATTATTTTTCGGAAAATTACACTACAGTATTTCCTAAAATGTGTACTGTTTTTGTATGGAGTACACATGCTAGGAAATAGTGTAATTATTAAAACTAGAGATCGCCAGTGGTCGAAAATTCGACCAATTTTCAAAGTGACAAACAGGGAGAGCTAATTTTGTAAATGATCGCCGCATACACCAATGAGTTTCAAAATACATTTCATATAGTACATATTTTCCATGTAAACACGTAATATAACCAAATGTGGGCCAAAAACAAAAGAGAAAGACTCAATCCTTAACTAATTATTTTACTTCACTTCTGGCTTATGGCATGGTTTTTAGTAATTAGTATTTCATTAAGATAATGACTATTTTATTAAGATTCCATGTTTATTTTTTTAAGACTGATTATTGAAACAGAGGAAAGTAAAACTTCAGTCATAAAATCAGTTTATCCTGTACACCCCTTACCACAGTTCTCTCCTTCCCTTATTCTTTACTTCCCTTCCCTCCGACCTTCTTTCCACTTTTCCCTCATTTTCTCCTTCATTCTCTTCTTACCATCTCTTCTCCCTTCTTTCCTCCCATTTGGAACTTTTTCCCTCCTTCCCTCTCTTCCTATTATTATCACTAAAATGTAATATATATTTTACCCAATATTCCACCAATAAAAACAAAATTTGAATATAATGTGTCCATTTGTACTCCGGTTGCCAGGCCCGGTGACAGAATTTTTGGGCCCCTGTGCAATTGAGAAACCGCCTTTTTTACTCACTCGATTCTGGGCCCCATTTTTAATAATCTCGCGTGGATCCGGGCCCCCTGTGAGTCCAGGCCCCTGTGCAATTGCCCCCCCCCCTGTAGCCGGACCTGCCGGTTGTATGTCAGTAGTACATCGGATGGTAGAAACTTAACTTAATGTACTTTTTTCTTCCCTTTTTATCAGCAAATTTTTATCTCTTAATCTTATTTAAGAAAGTAAACTTTATTTTTTCCATATAAAAAAATAGAACACATTTGAGTATGATATCCTTAATCTTCTCTAAGTAGTCCTGATTTCAATCAAATTCTATATTTTCACTCCATGTCCCAATTAACTGTGGCTTAATGTTTCTAGATCAAATCTTTACTCTACGAAAAATAGCATGTGATAACAGCTACATGTGTTGCTAACTTTGTTTACAATCGGTTGTTATAATATCACCAAAACAGCAACTCATAAGGCTTGTGTTAATTTTTTTGAAATTTAAAAATTCAATTTTCTACATTTCTAAAAGGCTAATATAAATTTCAACGGGATTCTGCACATCCACAGGAAAATACAATTCTATCGGTGTACTTAGATTATTGCTACAATGCACACAGGCTGAGAAAAAAGGAGGACAAAACCTTATGGAAAAAATGCTTGTCTATTAATATAAAGATTGAAATAGTTTGTAATTGAAATAATTTTTGAAATTGAAATTACAAAAATAATTATCTAAATATGTAGGTTAATGTCTATTGAACACAGCTTAAAGTTTTGAGTAATATACGTTTATTGGTTCCCTAGATAAATAATTTTTTTTATTGAAAAACATAAAAAATTAACTTTCGGAAAACTTCGATTGAACGGAACTCGAATAGTGCATCCCAGTGTGAGATAATCTGTGTATACCTATTTTTTACCCCAATAAAGTGAAACATGCTTATTGTCATTTTTTTCTTGTGTATTATATGTCCTAAAGAACAAAACAAGACCAAAATATTAGTATCCAAAATTTATAGTTTTTTACACATTTTCAGTACCATATCCCTCTTTAAAGAATACTTTGAAATAAAGTTGTATAAAGGATTTCAACTTTCAGTTTTAGGCTCTTAGTTGTACTTCTTTACTAATACTTGATAACAGAATATCTTTGGCGGGAAACCGGAATTCATTTCGGAGTCTGAGAAGTGTCCAAATGTTTTACTGCCCAATCTCGAGGGCAAACGTGTTTAAGCATTCTTTGTTCACACTCTCAAGAGATATTTCACAGGAAGTGCCTTTCCTGGACCTCGCTTGTCCACAGTTTCGTGCGTGAATTGACTCTTGGCCGTCTCTCTCGGCGGCAACAATGGGTTACTATTTGCCGGCTGTGTCGTCACTCTCCCCGCCACTTTCAGCGTCTTGCTGTGTTTACAAGTCGTTCTATTTTCGATACGTGTTGCATACGTTCTAATGTGTTTGTGTTTTTAACACGTGTATTATTGATTTCAGTTTGAGTTTTGTTGCAAATGAATTGGTGAATGTTAAGTAATATAACCGGTGTCCCATATCCCCCCAATTTTTTTCTAATTTCTTTTAAATATCAATCCTACACCACTTCCAAACATACGGAACATATACAGTACTTTGTGTCCTAGTGTAACTTTTTTGGGTAGTTAATACTTCATACTGAGTGAGTACTCAATTTCGGCCGGCCGCCGTCTTGGATCCGCCACATTTGATTCAAAATAATTTTATTTTTCAAATGTAAAAATGGTGTTGTGATCTATCATTTCAAGCTAGATTTTTTTCACTAATTTCATTTCCGCATTCCGTTTTTTTAATACCTCAGTTGATGGTTCTCATGATATGAGAACTTTTATTGATTTATTTTCAGCTAATTTTAACACTACAAATTGATCAAATAGGCTCATAATCACAAAATAATGCTAGATAATGACGATTAACCACAGCCAGTCACTAACTTATTGAGTTATTTCCACTTCTTTTTTATCAATGTAAATTTGTTGGCCGCCATCTAAGATCCACCACTTTAATTTGAGGTGTTATTAAAAACAAAAAACAAAAAAAACATGGAGATGGTTGACCCATCATTTCAAACTAACTTGTCATGCTGAATTCAATGCCGCGACGTTTTCAATTATGGTGCTTGGATTTCAAAATATTTTCATTTTTCTGATAAAAATCTCAAAAATACGAATTTAAAAAAAAAACTATTTATCATGATCAAAAAGGGGTTGCGGTATGAAAATCAACTTAAAATACCCCCGTTTCAGCAGTCCTGCATACTCAGCGAATTTCAAATGCAAAACAACATATTTCAATCCAACATAGCGAGATTTGACATTTTTTGGTAAGCCCCATAAGAATAACATGTGGAATGAGTATGTGGGTTTGCTGCAATGGGTACGTTAATTAAAACTGGGTGGTTTTAATTCAATATTTAGTAGATCTGACTAGATGAAGCCATATACTAAGTTTTATTGAGATATGTTGAGAAATAACCAAGATATAGAATTTTACTTATTTCCCATAAGGTTAACATTGGGACAACGTACTGTGTTTACCACTTTCAATATTTCCGTAACCAATGGACATAGAGCAGTGGTTCACAGTACTAAATTGTTTGTTTTTTTTGAGCTGAATTCAATGGTGCCGACAAAAATTCGGTACATTTTATTTTTCTATGTAAAAAACTCAAAAACCCCATTTTTGGGGGGATTTATCCCCCTTTATCCCCCTTTCCGGTGGTCCGATCGGGCTGGTTCACGAACTCGGTTGAGTGATTACCACTTTACACGTCTGTAACAATTTTCATTAAGATTGGACCATTTTTACGGCCGCTATCGTGCTCACAGACTTATATATATAAATTTGAGCGAATGGTGTTTTTTGCTTCTGGTGACCCCAAAACAAAAAGTTATCATGGTCTCGGGCTTAGGTCTTACCATGAGACCTACGGTAATAGCTTCTTCCCTATGGGGGAAATTCGCTAAAATTTATTTGAAATGCCTGGTCACAATACCATTTCCATATTTTAAATAACTTAACTCAATTCAAAATGGCGGATCCAAGATGGCGGCCAAAAAATTTACATTGATAAAATAGAAGTGGAAATCACTCAACAGTGACTGGTTGTGGTTAATTGTCATTATTTAGCATTATTTTGTGGTTATGGGCCTATTTTATCTGGCTCACCATTCGTTCCAGCGACACTGAAGATAGAAGAAAGTCTTAAAATTACATCTTTAAGAGTAATCAAAGACCATGTTAATCTATAAATTGACTCCATAAATTAGTTGGGTTGGACTTTGTTCAGACATTGTTCTCATCGATCCCATTGTCGCACCATCATCAAACTTGCAACAGATGGTAGATTAGATTTCATTGGTCAATATTCCATTTAACTGAAATTGTAATCGTGAAAAATTTGTACTGTATCACCAACCTCTATGTTAATATCAAGTTTAATTTAATAGTTTAATTAATGTTATAGATTTTACATAAATTATAATTTGCCAATCAAACAAAACTATTGTGATGATTAGACACTATTTACCCTTAAAAATCTATTTAAATAAAAAATGTCCAGGTATTTTTTGACGTCAGCAAATAGTTTAATATTTGAAAGAAAACTGCCTCTTAATTTGGTTAGATTCAACACTGAAAGTCACACACGAATAACAGGGTGTTATTCTTCCTAAGGTGTCTAAATATGTTGAACATTTTATGCATCTATATACTTATTTAATACGCGAGCAGTTTTTTTGTTACAAAGACTCCTCCTAAACTACTGAACCAATTTTCATGTTTTTGGTGTCATTGGAAAGAGCTTGGCGTGAAGTTTTGCAGGAAATAAAATTTAAAAAGATTTGACTAAAGGGAAGGGCTCTAATCGCCCTTAAAGTTTCATATTAGTCCATAAGATTTAACATGGGAATAGATATTTCAAATAAAGCAGCTGATTGGAGCAAACAAAGTTTTTCAGCAAAGCCATATGTTGTTAACGGAATTGAAACCATTGCATGTAGAGCTAGAGGAATTTCAGTTGATGGAAGATGTAAATAAATAAACTATTATCCTAATACATACTTAAGGTCAGATTCAGTTTTAAAAACATTTATTTTGAATCACATTGTGTGAAGATCTTAATATTTACATATGTTTATATTCCAAAGAAAAATATAAAAAAATAAATTCTTATGTATAAATTCTATCAATATAAATAGAAATAAAAGAAAAAAGAAGCAGACTTAACATTCATTATGAGTATAAATTTATTGAACCATTTTAGTTCGGTTTAAGATTAAGACTGGTCGTACGCTACTCAGGGCCGCTTTCCCCAATTCAGGTTTTAAGTAAACGTGAATTTAATTTAAACCATATAAATATTCTAATTTTTAAATTATATACCATATTATCAGGAAAATTCAAATGTTACTAATATTAAGTCTCTGAAGTTCAAATAAAACTAGATTAGGGGAAAGCAGCTCTTAGTCACATATACCGTTTTCAGCTTTAAAATATCAATTTTAGTTGAATGTTGACTGAAAAAATTCAAGTTTTAAAACACATTATAAATTTAAAACCTGTATTTTGTAAATGTACGTGGAATGGGATATTAAATAAGTGTTAACGGTTAGCCTACCTTTTTTACTCGATTTTGAAATGTACCAATAACAATATGTCTAAATTAATTAAGGCTTTTTAAAGAAAGTTATGTTATTTGCTTAGGTAAAAATTTGCCAAATATGTATTTAATATACGAAACAAAAAGCGGGTCTGTTTCAAAATTTAATTCTTTGGCCGTTATGTGTGTTGATTAATTTGTTTTTACGGCGAATGGCTATTTTAGAGGCGATTTTAGAAATGTTATTTAGAGACTAAAGCTCATCAGTAAATCAGTGGTTTGTCCATCTTCTTACCGATTGTTGTTAAGTCCTAACAAAGATGAATGCAAGACACTGACACATAGATGTTGTGTAGAATCTATACTTATTTAATACGCGGTAGGTATTAAACCTATTCTCCTAAAGCTATTAACGAACGTTATTATATTCTATTAAAGCTATTAATTCCTTTTAGGGGCTCATAATATTCGTAGAAAACACTAAAGAAACATGGACATCTCTTTAAATATTAATGAGTATTCACAAGAAAGTTAGTTAAAAAAGCTTTTGTAAAAAATTTCAGTGCAACAGGAAATTCAACCATAAAATTAATAAAATAGTTCTAGAATACCATACCATGATTATTTTCATTTCGAAATCAATACATAACAATTGCTCGATTTCGAGCAACAGGTTTACTAGTAACTATAAACAAGCAAAATGACGGTTAATCCGAGTGACGATTCATAGGCGTTGGATGAAAACAGCTGGTTTTTCAAACCGTATATAATGACTCCTGGAGGAGAGTCGCTCTCAACTAATTGCATGGGAGCTTCGAACGTCCCTCGACGAAAGTTCGATTATCCAGCACAAAAACGAGGGAAAATATTGTATGAAAATATAACCCTCTCTTAATTGTCTAGGAACTAATTATGACAAATATTAAGGAGCAATTAGTGTTTCACGTTTGCTTGGATACTTATTGTTCGCTTTAATGAGCGGGATTTCAATGCTAACATTATTTCTGAATTGTCTCGAAATAACTCTGGGTTAAGAGGTGGTCTTGATTTAGCTGATTTAAAAAATTATAATTTATTTTCTTAACGTCACATAACATGAAAAATAAACTTTTCAGTCCGTTTTTTACGTGTAGGCCTACTTTTAAAGTTAGTTAATAATCCTTTTTATTTGGCCAAGCTGAAGACTACATTGATTAGTACTTAGTACTGTACGACTAGAGTTAAGTGTATTTATGCTGTTTAAGGGGGCGGTCTACCTCAAGTTCCGAGCGCTAAAACAGGGTTTTGTATCTTATTCATTGAACGGATTTTCTTATGATTACCAATATTTTGGTGTCATTTTAAAAAGGATATGTTGTTGTAGGTCGCTAAATTTTTATAATTTTTGATTTTATCCCCGTTCATTTACAGGAACTGTGTAAATCTTTCAAAAAAAGGTAGTTTTTTGTTAGATTTTAAAGTCTCATAACTAACGACAGAAACTCTTTATAGAAAAATAAAAAATGTAGAGCCCTATAAAATATTCTGAAGAACCCACTCTCATTTTTATTAAATCTTAAAAAATAAAGCTTTTGTCGTCCAGATACGAAACGTCTGCAAGCGTACTTCAGCGCGCTTTAGATCTATCTTTACAATGCTATTTCGCTCTGTGACGCAGATTTTTCTGTCAAGGTAGACCGCCCCCATAAGATCTGAAAACTAACGCACCATAAAATAATTTATGTCGTGGAAATAGTTTTTATGCGTTATGAAGTTGAATAAATTTTTCAGACCAACAATATAGTGTATTTTATGAATCGGTTTCGTTGCATTTCTATCAAACGCCGTATTTAATAACGTAAAGTGTAGAGTTCTGTATCCTATACTCTTATACGAGCAATGTTATCTTGCGTGCGTGCTTGCTTGCTACAATTAATTATCTCAAAACCGACACCAAGGATTTCCTTCAAAGTCTGTAATTAAGTCATTTATGATTCATAAACGTGTTCTATGCAGATTACTTGGCCAGAGAAAATCTAATAACGTAATAAAATGAATTTTAAAGTCGTTAAATTTTAACGTTGGCCTTATGAGTTGCCAAGATAGGAACGAAATAAAAAGGAAAGTATAAACAATCATATAAAAGCTGTTTGCAAACTACAGCCACGTTGGAAAAATACAACTTGTGTGATGTAGATTGCATGGAGTAATAAAAAAATGCTTTTATAAATATTATCGAATTTTTTATAGTGATTGGATGAATTGGTAAATATAAAATAATATAGATTACGGCTCAGTACACCAGGTACTGTAACTTATACATCCTATAACCTTATATGAGCAATGTTTTGTGTGTTTGCTTGTTTGTAAAGTTATAAAAAAAACAACACAAAAGGTTTCCTTCAAAGTCTGGAAATAAGTAATCTATTACTCAGAAACGTGTCCTGTGCAGATCACTTGACCAGAGAAAATCTTATAAAATGAATTTTTAAGTTGTACATTTTTAATATTGGCCTTATGAGTTACCACGATAGAAACGAAAACAAGGAAAGTGTTAGCAAATAAAGTAATCAAAACAGCTGTTTACTATCTACAGCCATCAGTGAAAAAATACATCAGCGTTTGGGACGAAGACTGCATGGAGTAATAAAAAAGTTTTTATTTATCAGCTTTATGACACGGAAATATCTCATTGTAATTGGATGAACTGGTAAACATGGAATAAAACCGAGCACCAGGTACTTTTACTTATTGTTACATGATACTTTAGGAACGTTAGCAGATAAAACAGGCATTGAGCCACTTGAAGCAAGTTGTTTGGATTAAACAAGTGCAATGTAATATGACATTGTCGATAAGAATCCCGGCTCCGGATGTGAGGTTAAATTGATCTGTCAATTAGCCGCTATCTGTTGGTCAGCGGACCGTCACAGGCTGCTGGCCTCACGCAGGGATTGAACCTCTAACCCACGCATTCCTATTTAACTCACTGTTTTATCTAATAAATTGGCTAATGTGTCATTTTGCAACGTCTATTTGTGGTTTTAACCATTTAAAAAATTTATGATGGCTTTGAAGATAATGGCTCGATCATATTTTCAAAGAGGTATAATTTTGAAAACTCCAGATCCCAGGAAAAACAATCCAACGAGAAAAAGTCTTTGGGAGTAGAGATTATAAAATATTTTCATATGCATTAAACATTACGCATTTAAGCCAGGGTTGTGCATTTTGAAAAGCTACAGTTGGATACGTTAAAAGTTTTTATCAGTTACAATGTCTTTTAAAGAAAATGGATTTGTGGATGAAGAAGTGCGCAGTTGATTTATGTTTGTTTTATTATACGCAATGTTTCAAAATACAGCTAACATTTTTACTCTGAATATTTTTTTGAAACCTCCAAAGGATTGGCACTCACAAAGGTGTGCGCTCTCTCATCTTTACATGATGTCGTAGCAAAGTGCACGACAAATAAAATACCTTCAGACTCTGAAAACTGCCAGCGCACGAGTTGGTAAATTTCCTTCCTCCTTTACGATTGTGCTTTTTTCCTTCCTCAAAACGAGCAGTTTAATGTGAGGAAGTTTTTTACTTACAAAACAAAAAAAGTACTGTACAACTTTTACTGATGTCTAAAAGAAATCAGATATTATTACACATTTTAGTCACTGAATTCCTTTTAAATATAATACCATTAAATGTCTTACCATAGCAATAACATGTATTACTATATTGTTCAAAGGAAGTCGATTCAAGACTCGAAAGTCTTATCATCAGTACAGAATGCAAGTTTACCTAATTTACAGAGATGTTTGGTCTAGAGAAAATCAAACCATGTTTTTTATGTTTATACGTGTCTTTCCAATGATGTACGTGTTTTAAATGTTAAATATGTATTATTACATGTGAAACGAAATCCCTTGGGTGGATATAATCAAAACTAAAGTTCAGTCAAATTGTGTTCCTAAACTTCGATTATGGGGCCTTTCGAGACTCAACTCTATTCCCTTTGAACAAGATAATGAGAAATATAATTTCTAACGTAAGGTTTTTGATATTCTAGAAATTATATATTGACTTATTACTATGGATAAGGATAACATTGTAATTATGGACACAAGCCCATAGATACTAATTAGATATAACTACGACAGAGGTCCAAAATGGCTTAACAATAATAATTTTTTGGATTGTCAATTTCTGTTCATTTATATTATTTTGTCAATAATAACGACCCAATATTTATTTTTATCTGGTTACAACCGGATGTAAAATTTATATTTCTCTTTAGAACAACAATTAATTGCAGTACCACAGAGGAGAATCTAATTGATTCTCCTCTGTGGCAGTACACATTAAAGGTACTGGTAGTAGGCCTACGTGCTGAATAATATATCCTATACACGATAGAGGATTTTATTCAAGCAAGAGTCATGTTTTAAAGTTTTTAAAGGTGATCCAACTCAACCCTGGAGTCTTAAGATGAATAGAGCATTTCATACCATTTAGCCGTTCCTTCTCAAAGCAGTACAAATCGTAGGCCTACACGATTCATCCATTACTGTTATTGACCTTATTCATCCATGTAAGCCCTGTTGACCTATTCCCTTCCTATTGCGGCAATGTCACAAGGTTGGGATGGAGTACTTATGGGCTGGTCTCATGCCATCATATGCGGTCTACGGGACGACGCGGGATGTATGTATGTAGCCTATGTATGTTATTCATATTTTCCATATTCGTGGCGACCGTGGCTTGTTCTGATGTACTTTATACAGTGATTTAAAATCTCACTAGCGACCAGTCCGTGTGACGTGTTACACTGACGAGCTGGCAACACTGGCCCTTATCGCGTCAACCAGTGTACTAACATTCAGCCGATAGTGATAACTCGCCGCAAATGGAGGAATGCTCAGAACCTGCGCCAGTCGCGGCAGCTTCTGTGTTTACACTTGTCATTGTTTGCCGCACTGATTCATCTTTACAAATGTGACAAGAATATTGCAAATAGCTCATATGGGAGAAAATATTTAATTCTATGTAATAATTTCTTCCTGTTGCTTATTAATTAGAATCCTGTTAAATACAAGTTATTAAAATCAAGCTGAAATATCACAAATTACTTCTTCCAATTAATTTGAATTGGGCGCAATCCTTTGATTAGTTATGTAATGTGTTACGAGTTACGAGGCAGCTATTTGTGCTTCACTAATTGGAAATAATTGTTATAGTCGGGCTGCAACAAAAGCCCACGTTTCAATGCTCATTATAAGATATCAAATTCCCTCATGTTAATTACATTAGTCCGATTACGGTGTACGCTAAAGGTTGCCACTGTACTCATAAATGTGTTGAGGAATATAATTTTTCATTTTATTCTGTGGTCTGTATAAATTTGACAGTTTGATAATTTAAGCAGATGGTTATTATTTTGTTTTGTATAGAAAAAAATAAACAAATAAAAAAATGTTGAACAAGTCTTTTATAAAAAGTAAAGAAAGATAAAACAAAATTGTGTTTTCTTTTAAAGATGTAAATAGGAGGATAAGTGTGTTAATAAAAAGAGGTAACAATATATATATTTATTAATTTACTTCCATATAATAGGATAACTTCATGAATTAATAGTAAAAGTAAAACTCTACGGGTTATGGGCCCAGATTATCAATCATAGTAAAAAACTAAAATTTAGGATGCAAGCAGTTGCAGTAAAAACTTAAGTGTTTTGTTGTAAAAAATAGTAAAAAGTAAAACTAATAGAAACTGTTTTTTGACATTTATGTTTACAGTTATCATAGAAGTATTTCTTTTTTGTTGATTGTAAAAAGTAAAAAGTAAAACAATGAGTTCTGAAACATGTGATATAGAAAAATTAAAAGACAAAGGAAATTTTCATTTATGGAAGTTTCAATTATTAATTATTCTAAAATCTTATGATCTTTTTGGTATCGTGACCGGGAAAGATAAATTGGAGAATATGCAAGATGAAAAGAAAAAGGATGATTGGTTAAAAAGGGATGCAAAAGCTCAAAAGTTTATTATTACAACTATTGAAAAGGGCCCAATGCTTCATATTTTAAGCTGTAAAAACTCCTGTGAAATGTTTGAAAAACCAAGTATGATTTATGAGAGGGACTCAGACCAACAAAAGTATGCACTTTTACAAGAGTTTTTTAATTTAAAATATGATGCAAATGCAGACATATCTCACCATGTAAGCAAAATTGAAAACTTGTCACATAGACTAAAATCATTGAACCAAGATATAGATGAGAGTATGATAATTTCAAAAATTTTAGTTACCTTGCCAGAAAAGTATAAATATTTTATCAGGGCATGGGAGTCAATGCAATGTTCAGAAAAAACACTAACAAATTTGACTGCTAGGCTTCTTATAGAGGAATCAAGAAATGAGAGTAATGCCAATTTGACAGAATCACCTTTAGCTTTTAAAGTGAGTTTAAATGAGAAAATTTGTTTTCTATGTAAAAGTAAAGGACACATTGCTCGTTTCTGTAAGAATGCAAGTAAATATAATTCTGAAAATAGTAGAAGTAATATGAACCAAGGAGGTTTCAAAGGTGAACAGAGGTGTTTTAAATGTAATAAAATAGGACATTTTGCTAACAATTGTAAAAGTAAAAAACCTGTAAGCAAACCATTTCAAATCTGCACAATTTGTAAGAAAAACAACCATACAGATAAAGACTGCTACTTTAGGAAAGCTAAAAGCAACAGTGTATCATTCTTAAGTAATAACATGTATGAATCTAAAGATAATTTATCTCATGTGGAAAATTTAAAAAGTGAATGGGTTGTCGACTCTGGATCCACATCACATTTAACAAACAGTGAGGGAATATTGAAAAATTTTAAGAAAGTCTCAGTAGGCATTCAAGTTGCCAAAAGTTCTGAAACAATGGATGCATGTAAAATGGGAGTGTTTGAAGCTAAAGAATGTAATCTAAATAATGTTTTGTATGTTCCTGACTTAAGTAAAAATCTCTTATCTGTGAATGCCATAACTAAAGCTGGTGGTGAAGTTTTGTTTTCAAACAATAGAGTAGAAATAACTAAATGTGGTGAAAAAGTTCTTGAGGGTCATAAAAACGAAAGTGGAATTTTTATTGTTAATTTGACTCAAAGCAAAGGGGAATCAAGCTCATTAGCAACGGAAAAAGATAATGAAGTATTGATTTGG
The DNA here is from genome assembly GCA_035578135.1 of Flexamia atlantica. NCBI lineage: Eukaryota > Metazoa > Arthropoda > Insecta > Hemiptera > Cicadellidae > Flexamia > Flexamia atlantica. The sequence goes on along the minus strand of JAQJVK010000006.1, from coordinate 16,378,034 downwards.
CATCGAAGGTTAGGACACCTTGGACTTGCAAACTTATCTAAACTGGTTAGTCTATCTGAAGGAATGAAGATAAGAGAAGAAGATGTTAAAGCTCTTGACTCAAATTGTGACATATGTTTCCAGTCTAAACAAGTTAGATTGCCATTCAACACCGTGAGAACACGTGCAACTCGTCCTTTGGAATTGATTCATACTGACGTTTGTGGTCCTATAGATCCTGCAACGTGGAACAAGAAGAAATATTTTTTGACGTTCATGGATGATTATACCCACTTTACAATGGTATTTCTCCTGGAAGGAAAGTATGAAGTTACAAAGTTTGTAAAAATCTACATTGCAGAGGTGGAAGCAAAGTGGAGTAGTAGAGTTGCAAAACTGAGATTGGACAATGGAGGAGAGTATATAAGTTCAGAACTTGTAAACTGGTGTAAAGAACGAGGAACTGTTTTGGACTACACGGTCCCTTATTCTCCACAGTTAAATGGTACTGCAGAGAGATTAAACCGAACTTTGATGGAACGAACAAGAGCTATGTTGTATGATGCAAGAATGGGAAAATATATGTGGGGAGAGGCTGTATTGACAGCAGCCTACTTAATAAATAGAAGTCCATCAGAAGCGGTTGACAAAACACCAGCAGAAATGTGGAACTCTGTAAAACCTGATCTATCTAGAATTCGCTTATTTGGAAGCCAGGTGTACGCAAAGAATAATAAGCCACTTAATAAATTAGACCCAAGAAGTAAGAAGTATGTACTAGTAGGCTATGCTCCAAATGGGTATCGGCTATGGGATGAATATGAAAGGAAAATAGTTATATCAAGAGATTTGAGGTTTTTAGAGGAAACAACACACAAAGAAAAGAAGAAAAGCTGTTCAGACAAACATAACGGAAAAATAAAAACCATTGTTGATGAAGAATCAGACCAAAGTACAAATGAGACAGAAAACCAAACTACACAAGAGCCAGAAAACAATGTTTGTAGGCCAGACGATGATTCAGAAATAACAGAAGACGACGTTAGTCCTAACAACGATAATGAACTCCTAAATAGTGAAAGAACACCAAAACGCAATACAAAATTACCTACCAGATTCAACGATTATGCAATGCTAACCTATCAGGAAGCTATCACTGGACCAGATAAGGACAAGTGGGAAGTTGGAATTGCCGAAGAAAAAGAATCATTGATATTAAATAACACTTGGAGGGAAGTAGACATATCAGAAGCTAAAGACAAGAAAATATTGAGTAATAAATGGGTTTTTACTATTAAAGATGATGGACGATACAAAGCAAGACTTGTGGTTAAAGGTTTCATGCAAGAACATGGTATCGACTTTGAGGAAACATTTAGTCCAGTTGTAAGTTCAACGGCTTTGAGATTGATGTTTGCTCTTGCAGCAAAAGAACACTATGAGATGATGAAGTTTGATGTGAAAACAGCATTTTTATATGGGAAGATTGATAAAGAATTGTTCATGGAAGTACCAGAAGGGTTTGAGTTAAAGAACAAAGTTTTAAAATTGGAAAAGAGCCTCTACGGACTAAAACAAGCCCCATTTATTTGGAACCAGCACTTTACTAACTTTTTAATGAGCAGAGGATTAAAACAGACTATTTCAGAGCGCTGTGTTTTCAAAAATGAAGATTGCTCAATGTTATTGGCAATTTTCGTCGATGACGGACTTTTGATCGGAAGGAATAAAACTGAGATGAAGTGTTTGTTGGAGGACATGTCAAGAACATTCCAAATTAAAGTTGAAGAAGAATTAAATACTTTTTTGGGAATGGAAGTTGTAAGATCCGAAGAAGGTATCAAGCTAAAACAAGAAAGATATGTGCAGCGTGTGTTGGAGAGATATAATATGGAAGAATGTAAACCAACTAATACTCCAATAGCGCTGTCAGTTGAATCCGTGAAAGAGAGTGATAAGACCAAGTTTCCATTCAGGGAAGCAGTAGGGAATCTATTGTACTTATCAAACAAGACAAGACCAGATATAACACTTGCTGTTGGCTTGGAAAGCAGAAGTGTAGAGCAGCCAAACAAACAGGATGTTGTTAATGTAAAAAGAACATTGAGGTACTTAAAAGGTTCTCAGGACTTAGGAATCGTATTCACACCCAAGGCAAGTCAAACTTCAGTTGTAAAGATAAATGCATACTGTGATGCGGACTATGCAGGAGATGAAAAAACCAGACGAAGCACTACAGGATATGTCATTATGTTGGAAGAAAATCCAATTAGTTGGTGCACAAGAAGGCAACCAATAGTAGCATTATCAAGCACTGAGGCAGAGTATATAGCAGCAGCCGATTGTGTAAAAGAGCTGTTATATCTTAAAACTCTCGTGGAAGATCTAACAAACAAAGTAGTAGAAGTGAATTTGTTTGTAGACAATCAAAGGTCAATAAAACTTATGAAGAATGGAGTATTCAATAGAAGAAGCAAACACATTGACGTAAGATATCTCTTTTTGGCAGAAAATATCAAATCAGGAAAAATCAGTGTGTCTTACATAAACACTTCGGACAATGTCGCGGACGTATTTACAAAGCCACTTGGTAACATTAAATTCAATCTTTTTAAAACTCAATTAGTACAGTGAATTAACAGAAATTTTGTGTTTATGAGTTTCCTATTTTGAAAGTTGATTTGTTTAAGAAAAGTGTTTTCTTTTTGAAGAAGAGTTTATATAAAATAAAAAATTAAGGGAAGGTGTTGAGGAATATAATTTTTCATTTTATTCTGTGGTCTGTATAAATTTGACAGTTTGATAATTTAAGCAGATGGTTATTATTTTGTTTTGTGTAGAAAAAAATAAACAAATAAAAAAATGTTGAACAAGTCTTTTTTAAAAAGTAAAGAAAGATAAAACAAAATTGTGTTTTCTTTTAAAGATGTAAATAGGAGGATAAGTGTGTTAATAAAAAGAGGTAACAATATATATATTTATTAATTTACTTCCATATAATAGGATAACTTCATGAATTAATAGTAAAAGTAAAACTCTACGAAATGATCGTTTGAAAACTCTGTAGTGCTGCTTTATCTAGCATAGTTTGTAGTCTATTTTAATAAATACCATGCTTGTTTTTATGTGAGCCACTCTATGAACATTTGTCTTACACAATTCAGTCTTAGATTCAATTCGGTATGAGGTTTATTTAGCTCCTTATGTCGCGTCAGAAATATCTCGGTAATAAAATATACCGCTCCCAAAGGTACCAGAACAATAATACAGAACATTCCTTTGAAAGAGTCGGAGTAAACGATTCAGGTAAAGCGGTAACACTTGATGTACGGTGTAATACATCCTCGGGATGTGTATAATTTATTTAAACAAATTCCATTTCTATAGCCTATCTGCAGCGCAGATACGTATCCAGCCCCCCATTTTATTCTGAAGGAAGAACGATAAATTTCGATTAAAGGATTTTGCTTGTTTACGTCAGTCTGCATGAATGTTAAATCTTGCAATGGCATTGGGCGGAGCGGGATCGATATAATTGACATTACTTGTAAGGGATTTACCCGACTTTTAATCCCGAGACACAAAGTCGCCGGAGCCGAAGCCGGAGCCGGAGCCAAGGTCCGCAGGTACAGCGTGGCCCACAGCCCCACTCCGCCGCAAGGCCGCCTATTTTTACCGCAGTCGTCAACACAGCCGCTCCCCGCGCCAAGTAATCAAAGTGCAGAGAACCCCCTCCGCACACCTAGCTTATTACATGGTCATATTTAATTTTTATTAATTAGTCCATTAACTTTTTTTTATTTATTTAAAATAACAATCAATAAAAAGCTGCTGCTTTACATACATGTCACGTTACGTCACGTCCACTTTCGGCGATTCCAGAGGGGGTGTTATACTATATATATATACTCGCTTCGCTCGCTGGGGGCTCCGCCCCCAGGCCCCCGTTTGTGTTCCCTGCAGTTGACCAATACCCAATATTGAAGGATCCCAATAGGGCGTTAATTGCCAGTGTTGAGATAATTTTAAGCTGGAGATTTTGTGTACGTACTTCAAAGAAAACTGATGAAGAACTTTTAAAGATATGAATTTTCAACGGATATTGTAAGGGTTAGTGAAAATTATGTGTATGAAGGTATATTTATATTCGAATGTTATTATTGAGAATTTGTTAAGTTGGATGTGAGAAGAGAGCCTATGTATGTGTTTTACTTAGTGCTGTCGGTGATTAAAGATTTTGATTATGTTTTTATTGGGATGAATTTGAGGAATGCAGATGGGTTTTTGAAATTATTTTTGAAATATATTGTTTATATGAAATGATTAAAGAAAGTTGGATTTCAATAACGAATAACTTTTGTATTAAGGAAGAATTCATGCAATTTTATTTCCTTGACAGTTTACCTAGCAATAGTTCATAGTAGGAGTATCCAGTTCCGCCAAACGGGGAGGTCATGAAACGTAGAAACCATGTATTTACAACACTATAAAAACAAAATAGATATCAAATAAATGGGAAGTTTGTTTTAAGGCAGGCCCCCTTGCCTCTGCCTGTGAAAAGGTTAAAAATCAGATCTATTTACACCAACGAAAAAACAAATTAATGGGGAGTTTGATGAAGCAGGCTCCCTTGCCTCTGCCGTAAACAATTAAAACAAACATTTACATAGTTTTAAACAACTATGTACAACACCGGGGACTTTTTTAAGCAGACCCCCTATCGTGCTGCGTGAATAGTCTAATTACAACGAGGAGTTTTCATCATCTCGCAGATCCCCTTGCCTACTGCGGACGTATTTATCAGTATTAAAGAAGGAGGTCGTTAAAGACTATGTTCTTCACATGGGCGCACCGACATTGCGCCGCAAAATCCAGGTAGACACCGAAATTGCGCCGTGACTCTAAATCTTGTCCCAGGGATAGACCGAAATTGCGCCGTGACTCTAAATCTTGTCCCAGGGGTAGACCGATATTGCGCCGCAGCCCTTCCTAGAATCACATGAGGGAGGCAAGCGCTGACTCCTCGCCTCGCCTTCGAAGTCGGAACACAGAAATTCCTTAAAAACCCTTCGTTATCGCCCCTTGGAGGGAAGTGGCGAGTGAGGAACGGAGTCAGGCTAAATTTGAAAATTCATACAGATGGTTTACTTTAATGGCTGATATGGAGGTGTTATACAAGAATTCAAGATTGGTTCTTCGGACAAAAATACTTCTACTGGTATCTTCTTTACACCTGCCAAGTGGATATAAACTGTGTCAAAAAGTGCAAGGTTTTTACGTTAACCCAACGTATTAACACTTGATTTCACTAGATTAACCACCGTACTGTTTGATTTCTATTTCCGGTAACTAATTAATTTATTAACTATATCGCTCGATTTATTTTATATGGTGCTGGAATATAGCAAGTCATAACATTTTTTCTGAAGGGCTATTTTTGTATTGATATCATTGATTTAATTTTTGTAATGAAGATCGCAAACAATAAACAACTAATTCTAAATAACTATAATGGATCACTTGCTCGTGAATGGAGCTACCTGTCGCTTAGGTGTCTTATGCAAAACTGACAAATCATTTGTGGAGTACAAATATTTTGTGGTTCGTCAACTGGCTAGGCGGGGGGGGGGGGGGGGGGGGCGAGGGTAACATTCCTAAATCATTGCGTTGTGTTGCAGTCTACAGGTACCTGCCACCCTCACGACGCAATATCGGTTAGGGATTAGTGAACCTCTCTTATCAGATTGGTTTGCGGCGCAATTTCGGTGCCTAACTCTCCTCAGCAAAATGTAGAGCTGACCACGCATGAAGCAATCCGTGCGTAGATCAACACCGACTGATTCTATCGTCTGACCTTGGCTCTTGTAACCAGTCATACAATAGGCCAACATCAGTAGGAACTGGCCCATCCAGAAAGATCATTTTGTATGACCCACAAACCTCGCGGCTACTAAGAAGTGAACGAATGTAATCAAAAACCTGCCTCTGATCATCAGACAGTTTGACTACCTACTCCTCAACCAACGCTCTTTGTTGATTTTCACCATAGATGAGCAGTTCCCTACCCAACTGAGTAGTATCTTCTTCCATATCAGGGAGACCTGATTGGATAAACAGGAACCCTGACGGCGTAAACTACGATCAATTTCGACGAGGGCAAGATGGTAGTCCAGCTTTGGATCATGGGGATTCCTTTCAATGTGATCCTTGCAAACGAGGTCTCTGAACTTGTACCACTAGATGCTCCAGGAGCCCCCATGTTACAAAGGAGAACAAAGAAAGAGCGGAGTCTCGGGCCTGTCATTAATTGCGCAGCATCTTGCAACGCGTAGTCGTACTTATCTTCGTCTTCGACCAAACCGAGTTTCCGTGTGAGTTCCTGGAATGTGCGGACAGTTGGGTCCACCAAGTGACAGAAGATCGAGATAACCACGACAAGGAACAAACATAAGTAGGACACGAAGGTAGCGAAGCGAATTTGGCAAGTGCTTAACTTCAGAGAGTTTCGGGTTTTTCAAACGAAAAATCTTAACCCTCTCAAGGGAGGCGTCAGGATTACGCTGCGAGTCCCGCTGAACGTCTTGCCTGTTTTTTCAGGGTTTATACAAGCCTACATTTTTAAATCAGGTAGTAAAGACTTTGAGCATTTCGATTTCGAAACGCCCCCGTTGCAGCAGACCTGCATACTCGGCGAATTTCAAGTGAAAAACAACATATTCAATCCAACATAGCGAGATTTGACATGTTTTAGTAAGCTCTATAAGAATAAACTACACTTTAAGGCAAGAATGAAAAGAATTGTGGTTCTAGATTATTTCGGTTATATATTTAATAAAAATATAGCAGGATAATTCAAAAAGTATAATAATAAAGTATTTAAAAAGTATTGCTAAACTGTTAATACTGCATTACCGACTTAGTTCGAAGATTCAGAACTTATAGATTCTACTATAAGATACAGTATGATGGTAAGGAAGATTAGCGAGAACCTATATGGCTGGATTAAAGAATCAAAATTGGAGACATAGGAAAATTTCGAAGATTTTCAACTTTACATGCATTTTCATGCTAAGAACAAGTTATTTTATTGGTGATTTGTAACATATATGCTGTAGAGATTATGTGTAGGACATTTCAGGCCTCTACATTTAATATGAAGCCAACTAGAGCTGGAAAAACGAAGGGAAATCTTCAAATATTTCAAATTCTAGAGCTATCTAAGGGTGAAGGGGACGAGATAGGGCAAAAAGTCATAGGACCAAAGTTGTAAATCGTGAAAAATCCGTGGCACATGGTGAAGTCTGTTTTTTGATAGGACCATCCGTTCGGCCACTAGAGCTCCAAATAACTTTATTTCAAAAAGCTTTTTTAGCGATTTTTTAATAATTTTTTTGAGAGGGTTAAAATTAAAAATTGCGAGTTCTGATAATTTTCCCCATATGTTCAGGCAATAAGGGAAGTGCGTGCAAAATTTCAAGTCTGTAGGTCATCGGGAAGTGGAAAACAGTTCGTATACCTGAGTTACACCAGCGGTTGTATATATATTATAGATTCACATTCGCACGGGACGCAACGTCCTGATCTAAAATCCAAAGGTCGCGGGAAAGCGTATTAAATAAGCAACCATGGCGTATTAAATAAGTATATTATAGAATGAGGATAATTTTGAGAATATACATTTTTATGATTATGCTTAGTTAAAAACTTTAAGTTATTAACACCCATATATTAGTAACTTATTAGTAACACTTTTATTTTAAAGATAATACGTCTTACTGACTTCGATTTTAAGCGATACACATTCGAAATAATAATTATTAATGTGATTAATATAAACCATGAACGCCAAAAACAACACTTAGGACAGTTTACAGAAGAAAATCTGCTATTTTCCAATAGCCGAATGGTCGAATGGCCGTTGGTAGCCGCACCTACAGCCTCACCTTTAGGACGTTAAAGACTTGTTTTATCAGTCAAAGTTCACACTTCGACTGATCACTCTTGTCAGCAGATTCATGTCTTTTTCCTTTAAACGTCGCCAGTCACCAGGCTTAAAGTTGATAGTAGCCTAATTTACATTGCTTGGGTGGGGAGTGTATATTTATCTTTTGGGGGATACAATGATACAGTAACATTTATTTTTGCCTTATGGAAGAAGCTGTTATAAAAATGAGAAATTTTACCCGCGTGGACTCAATATGTCTTTATATATTCTACATAAGTTTATTTCCGATGCGTTGTGATTCATCATCTCCTGTCTCAGTTCACGTCACCGAACGTTGACCTCCCCGCCCGCGTCAGCAGCGCATACCTCAGCACCAGCGGCAGCGGCAGCGTCACGCTCGCTTCCGGCTGCCGATAGCTGCCGCCTCCTCCCTGGTGCAGCGAAAGTGATCGGTCGTGCTTGCTAAAACCCTTTTGGGGACGAAATTTGATTTTATTTGGCTTATACAATGAAAAATAAATACGTATAACTATTAAATTTGTTTGCTAATGTGCGAAGCGTGTTAACGTTACGTCACCGATCCACCCACGAGACCGCAGACCGACCATCGATAGTCTGCGGTTTGTGGTCGGCAAACTGTCTGGCGAGTGGCGCTTCGGAGCATCGAGATTCATCGAAATTCAGTCGGTTTGTTGACAAGGACTGCACGCCAACCGCAATATCATCTCGCTACATCCCCCGTCCTCCGCGCCGCCCGCCGAGCCAACCACGGAGGAAGCGCGTGGTCATGGTCGTTATATCGTTACTCCTCTGATTATCGTTTCCGCCATCCTACACTATCTCGTGCTCGCTGACATCATTGTTACTGGGTTTTCAAATTGCTCAAAGCTCGTCAACACTACATTTTGCAAGCATATTCTACATTTTCAATGATGGGAGGAGTACTAAGTAATATTCATCTTTGACTGTATCTCTTTACCGCCTAACTTTAATTTTATGAATGGAAGAAAATTGTTAAATCCAGGAAATCAATATTTTTGAAAGTTGAAAATACTTTTTGTAAGCCAAATATTTTAAAGCCATATACTTCAAATTACTACAGCTAGAGAGGAAACGTATGGGATGGAAATAAAATGCATCCAAATTAAGTTACCTGTTTTCAGTCTAGGAAAGCTGAGATATTTTCTTTAAAATTATAAGAAAACACTCACTTTAATGAGTTTAAGATTGTTTACTAAATAAATGATTTCCCTCTGCTAACTTTTTGACAGCTTCAAGTACTTTTACCGTAAGTAGTTAATTAATCATTCAATCAGGGAGCCATTATGTAGAGTAAAAAATTAAAACAGGATAAATATTTGAAAAAAAACTTTTGAGAATGTGGTGATCGACTGCATTTGTTCTCAAATTAATTTAAAATTTTAATTATAAGGTTCCGATCCCATAAATCATTAATCTGAGAGTGAAAGCAATGAATACAGACCACTATAAAATTCATTGGTGAAAGTTACGTTACAGTAAATGATCATAATACAACTAGCGTTACCCGGCGCGCGTTGCTGCGCCCATGATAATTAAATATTTAAATAAAAAATATCATATTGATTAGGTATGACTAGGTATGAAAATTGTTTTTTTTATTAAATTACTGTATTAAAAATAACACAAAAATGAAACATCAAAATGAAGAATACTTCATTTACTTTAAAGCCAAAGGATATACAACGTTTTTTGTTTTCCCATTTGGTGTATAGATATACAAATTTGTGGGCGTGCCAACACGTGAGCATGCAACATATAATTGCCCGTGGGAAAAACATGAATTTTCCAAATTCAATCCGGCAATTTTTAGGGATTGTCCTTGTGTCTTATTAATAGTAATTGCAAAAGCAAGGCGTAATGGGAATTGCAATCGCTTAAAATCAAATGGTAACTCAGAGGATATCAAAGGTATTCTTGGAATTAAGGCTTCTTCTCCCTTGAACTTGCCACTAATGATTTTTGCTTCAATTAAATTTGGAGACAGTTTCATCACTCTTAATCTGGTCCCATTGCATAGTGTTGGTGGATTCAGGTTCCTCAAGAGTATTATAGGTGACCCTACTTTTAGTTCAAGTAAGTGTGGTGGCATTCCTGGTGGCTCTGTTGAGTTCAGAAATTCTACTGGGTAGTTTACTGCTTGTTCTTCGTAATGAAAAAAAACTAACTGTAATAGGCTTATTCATCAAATAAAAAAAATTATACATGATTAGAAAAGCATTTGAACATGTAAAACATAACAAATCACGTTTTTAAGCACAAAAAGGTAAACATAATTTATTTGGTTTGTTGACATTTAACCATAATAACAAACTCAATATTTAACTACAGCTGTTAGTTTGACAAAGAATTATAGAAAATTAAGTGTGCTGCAGACTGTGTGAAAAAGGATCATCAAGTCAGCTGTTCATTGTAAACACACAATTTGTATCTGTGTGTGATGCAGTGTGCAGGAAAAATGAGGAACTACATCAAGTCACAGTCTTATATAGAACAGTGTATTGGAGTTTTAAGTATAATCATATGTTTTTTTGTAAACAAACCAAAAGCTCATTTGAATAACATGGTATCTTTAGGAGCCCGTGGGGCAGATCCCTGTGGATGGATTTACACCAAACTTGACAAAAACCATCCTGGGAACATGGTAAACAATCCCTGCAAATTTCATAAAAATCCGTTGGGCGGTTTGGGCGTCTATAGGGACCATACCCACACACACACACACACACACACACATACTTCCTCTTTTATAGATATAGATAACACTGGGAAAAACTCATTAAAGTCTTATTAAAACTATTAAACTTGTAAGCGTTTTAACACATTCAAATATTGTCTTTTCACTAGACTCAGTTGTTGGAATTACCTATTGGTTAGATGATACAGAATCAAAATAAAATGTTTTATTCATCAGCGAATGAGCGCTAAAAGAAAGCAAATTCAAATTAATCAATTTTAAAGCAAAGTAAAGAATCCAAAGAAAATAAACCTAGAACTAAATACTTCGCGAGACAGCTGTGCAGATACATTACCACATCAACAGCTGGCTTTGGTCAGGCAAGTTTTGCTCACTGTCGTGTAAAGGACATTTTCTTATTTGGTCATAGTTTTACCTCACAGCTTATGGGCTTTTTACAGTAAGTATTAGAACTTTGAGGGAATTCTCCTTCTATCGAATATATAAGTATCCGAAGTATGGACCAGATAAGAACCATTGAGCCAGGACCAAAATAACATAATAACATTAATTTAACATCATATGCAGTTAATTTTTTAACTATAGAAGCGGTCAAGATAAGAGCAGTATCTTTGACAATTAACTTCTTTGTTTGTAGTATAATCATATGTTTCTACATGTCAAGTGCTGAGGTTTAGTTTATCAAAGCAAATAATAATCTATACTCAATTCCACGTTCAACTTCAGCACAGGCCATACAGTATGCATGGGAGATAGCTATTCTATTTTACTTTCGCCGAGTTTATTTGTTTGCTAAATCCGTACCATGTGATGGTAAAATCATCAGCTGATGATTATTTCATATGGGTAGTACAACCTAAACTGGCATTTGAAACAAATGGCTTATGAAAATTCCATACTGAAAGGTGAATGTGGAATTACAGTTCGCGCATTATATCTCCGGCTATGACAGAGTCAGCTGGTTGCAAGGCGCGGGGGGGAGAGGGGGTACTTTTCTGAAAACATTGTTCTATAGCCCCGCTGTGTATCAAACGCAGTGTTTACTAGCATCATATGTTGAAAATATCATATGATACGGTTAGTAGCGTAGTGGTCATAGCCGGAGATATAATGCGCGAACTGTAAGTATAAGCCATTTTTATATAAACAAAGGCATAATCAGAAACTCATGATTTTTCTTCAAAAATAAAATGTCATCATCAAAGTCTCTCTACTTTATCTTGACCGCTATTAGTGAAACAAATTATACTATACATTAGAGATTAAACATGTTTTTGTTACTTATGAACACATCTTGTGTGGGCTACATTAGGTATAATTGTTCCATAAATAAAACAAGATTTTTTACAATATTCTAATCTAGAGGAATACAAATAACCTCCGATTGCCTTCGATAGTTCGAGACTCAACACTTCAACTTCCTTATTCATCGACACGGTCTGTGACAAGAAGTCAAAACAGTGGCCAATAAATCGAAAATGAAAACAAATAAAGTCTTCAAAATGTTTTATTCAGTGAAATTTACTTGACTCTAATAAATTTCAGTGGAAGTTAATAAACAACCTAAGCAATATTGATCTAAGCTTTATGGTATTTAAAATAACGATCAAAATATAATGTGTTGTTTCTATTATTTTGACATCCATCTGCCTCTTTTAATCACAGCTGTGGTGCTTCGTTTGTTTTGATTTGCTCTTCAGCAAATTGTACTTTGAGAGCTTCCCACAGGTTTCTGGGTCCAAAAACTGACTTTAGATCCTCAAAAGCCACATCTGAAGTCGGAGGATTCCAATTGACATGTAAATGATCAAAATCAATCCTGTAGTTTAGTCATAACGTTCTTCACAAAAATCGCCTCAACCTTTTTAATACCTATACATCTTTGGGATATAACTGGGTAACTTTTATTTACAACTTTTGCTTTTAAAAATCTTGTTGATATAAAACATTATGTATCTAAATTATTTTGACTGCTCATCATATGACTTTAATCATATTAAAACATTTTAATGTTTTAATATTAAAAAGGTGAAAGTCGGCTTACTTTCTGAAGCCAACCACCTTAAGCCATGATAAGTGAGATAAAAGATGGATGCCATAATTTTTTGTAATGGATTCAGAGAGTAAGCCGAAAGATACAATTTTAAGCAGTTTAGTATTTTAATTATATTTAATAGTATGTGTAGCCAAAAACATTCAGATACAGAAGCAACTGTCCTGAAAAAACACATAGCAACAAAAAAAAGTTATGTACTCTATATAGAGCATATTATTGAGTTTTTGTAGGCTTATAGCTATAATACTATTCTTCATAACAAGAGTGGAAAGTGGGTCATTGTAGGCCTATATTCAAGACGAAGTGCGAGTTTTATCAAGCACTTCATGTGGTCGAGAATCGAGAATATGCAGACCACTTTTATTCCTGAATCAAATGATTCTTTTCGCTTCATAGTTGATGAAACCTTAACAAAAATTTGATTGTTTATATTGGAAAAACCCCTAAAAAGATTGTAAATATTATTTTTACAATAGTAAACATATGGTTTTTGCGTGTAGTAAACAATGTAATAATGAATATTCGCAGGTGATAAAACACATAACAAAAACTGGTGACTTCACGGTGGGAGGCAAAAAAACCTTAGAAGGCACTTGCTAAATCTATAAATAAAACTTCATCCTATTTTCATTTCATTTGGTTTCATATCAACTATGGGTTCAACCATAAAATATGGTATCTGAGTGTCACAAGACTTATTGTTATCCGGTACGGTACTTCATATGCCTATACTTTATAGGCATATATTTTTGAGGGACTGTGGATACTACTTTACGTTTAGGATTTATTGTTTTTCCAATAATTCTTTCATCTATTTCAAAAGTGGTCATCAACTCATCTACAGACATTTTTTTCCTTGGAAAAAATTGTGAAGAGGATACATTAAGGAAGACTGGGATGGTGGCGTGTCCTGTAATCCAGCTACTTGGAGGTTACGAATTGTGGATAGTTATGAGCGATGGCTTGTGGACGTGGCATTCAATAGAGGAAATTAACGTCCGCACCATTGAGTACTCGTTCATGGGACCATCCTCATAATTAGACCAGTTTGTAAATTGTAAACCAGGCGAAATTGTGGTTCAGATCCCACGTTAAAATGTAGGTCCCTTAGTTGCCATTGATGGCTATTGGGCTATTAATTAATAGTCCTGTCTAAGGAACATGTCGGCCTTAGTCAGTAACAAGACTAAAAGATTGCACCACAATCATCCAAAACTCATCCTTCACTCATATTCCAGTTAAAATACACAGCCAGTGCTGCGTCCCAGTCATAAGAGGTATTTATTAAAAGTATTATTAAAGATATTTTGAGAGCAAATGTGTCAGATGCAAAATAGGTTGACCAAAATTATTACTGCCACCCATGACTACACAATTTTTCATTCTCAGATCTCATTTAATAATTTTTATTTAACTGGTCTACAACTTTGGGTTCGGATCAAGTGCTTATAATCTATCATGTCTACAAACTTACAGCTTCAGAGATTAATGATGAGTTGTGTTTTTATGAGTTGCTGTGCTTTCAGTTACCTTACCTCGTTTCATGAAAGCCTTAATCTGCAGTTAGCAGTTGGTCAAAGTATCAGTGGCACACTATAAATGACAATGACGTACAGTCATATGGTATTGATTTAGCGAATGTTAAGTGCTTTTTGTGATTATGACTAGTGATGGTTATACATATTTCATCTATTTATTTTACATGTTTGAAATCAAACTTTATTCATTTTTTAAATCAGGTAAAATAATATAAATATACAGTGATAGGGTTTTGAAGTTATATTTTAAGTAGAGTATACAAATTACAGTATTAGTATATTTTAACATATAATACTCAAATCAAATCAAAAATTGTTTATTTCTTTTTTTAGTGTTGCAAGGATTTACAGAATTGTACTTAAAATGCTAATTACAAAATATACACAAAACCTACAAATTATACAAAAAATATGCTTAACTATTTTTGATATAAGCGAAACATATCCCCATATGAAAAAAAAACCATTTGTGGGGATGAGTCATTATTTTATATTTTCAAAAACTGCTCAAAGATTTAAATTTTCAATCTAGTTGATTGCTCATTGAAATATAATTTTTTTTTTAATATTGAATTTACCAATTTGACTAGGCAGGCGGAAGTTTAAATATAGAAAATTAATAAGATGAATGACTCAAGTATTATGAATGAATATGGGATTTCTATCCCCTTTTTCATGAAATACAATGTAAAAAGCCTCTAATTACTGAAATGTAACTGTGTACTTACTCATTACAGTCAAGTCAGTTTATGACTAAAAATGATATGACAAAAAATCTGAATTATAAGATATAATAAGTTTGGACACTTTCGTGGGGATATTTTATGTGGTTATTATTTAATACTACAAAGTTTAAACTATATATAGACCTCAAAAAAAGAAAAAAATACTAATCTTTATATTAATAGGCAAGCATTTTACCATAAGGTTTTGCCCTCCTTTTTTCTCAGTCTGTGTGCAACGTAGCAAAAATCTAAGAACACCGATAAAATTGTATTTTTCTGTAGAGGTGCAGAATCCCATTGAAATTTATATTAGTCTTTTAGAAACGTAGAAAATTGAATTTAAAATTTCAAAAAAATTAACATTAGCCTTATGAGTTGGTGTTTTAGTGATATTATAACAACCAAATGTAAACAAATCATATGTAGCTGTTATCACGTGCTATTTTTCGTAGAGTAGAGATTTGATGTAGAGAAACATTAAGCCACAGTTTATTGAGGCATGGAATAAAAATATAGAATTTGCTTGAAATCAGGACTACTTAGAGAAGATTAAGGATATCATTCTCTAATGTGTTCCATTTTACATATAACTGGAAAAAATAAAGTTTACTTGCTTGAATAAGATTAATGAGATACAAATTTGCTGATAACAAGGGAAGAAAAAAGTACATTAGGTTAAGTTCCTTACCATCCAATGTACTAACTGATCGACATGCAACCGGCAGGGCCAGCAACGGGGGGGGGGGGGGGGGGGCAAGTGCACAGGGGCCTGGACTCACAGGGGGCACGGATCCACACAAGATTAGTAAAAATGGGGCCCAGAATCGAGATGAGTAAAAAAGGCGGGTTTCTCAATTGCACAGGGGCCCAAAAATCCTGTCACCGGGCCTGGAAACCGGAGTACAAATGGACACATTATATTCAAATTTGGTTGTTATTGGTGGATAATGGGTAAAATATAAATAACATTTTAGTGATAATAATAGGAAGAGAGGGAAGGAGGGAAAAAGTTCCAAATGGTAGGAAAAAAGGGAGGAGATATGGTAAGAAGAGAATGAAGGAGAAAAAAAGGGAAAAGTGGAAAGAAGGTCGGAAGGAAGGGAAGTAGAGAGTGAGGGAAGGAATTAATGGAGGGAGAGAGAGAACTGTGGTAAGGGGTGTACAGGATAAACTGACTTGATGACTGAAGTTTTACTTTCCTCTGATTCAATAATCATTCTTAAAAAATAAACATTTAATCTTAATAAAATAGTCATTATCTTAATAAAATACTAATTACTAAAACCCATGCCATAAGCCAGAAGTGAAGTAAATAATTAGTCAAGGATTGAGAATCGGCCCCCAGTTTGGTTATATTATGTGTTTACATTGAAAAAATGTACTATATGAAATGTATTTAGAAACGCATTGGTATATGCGGGGATCATTTACAAAATTAGCTAATTGGTCGAATTTTCGACCACGGGCGATCTCTAGTTATTCTAATTAAGATGAAAACTAACACACCCAATTAAATATATATATCTGATTTTTACAGTTGCTGAATTTATTCGGTCCTGCTTGTGAATAGTCAGGGTAATGGAATTGTTACTTTTTATACAACCTTTAAACTCCATATAGTTATACTATACGGTGACCCTCATACACACCCCACTAATATTTATGTTAAGTCTACTTGAATTTTTATAGTAAACATATTTTCCACAATTGTCACCACAATTGTCACCAACAAAAGAACATTATGAGAATAAAATTGTTCAGAATTATTAGCATGATCTCTATATTTCCTTACAGATACACTTTCAATTACATCTCTCTCTTAACACATTAAACAGAAAAACCATTGATCACCAGATCTGTAATATTTTGTTTAATTTTATTACCAAACAAGATCCTGTTATCATAGGCCAAACTCGATTCCATAGCTCCACTTTTCTCAAGCCATAATTTAATCAGAGGGATTTGAAAATCATATTAGAACCTTGAAAATTTTCAATTGAATTACATTGCTACCTTGTAATTGCACATAAGTTGACTGTGTGCATGTCTTAGAGCAATGCTTTTAATGAAAACCTATTTTCATTTCTACAAATGCATAAATGTGACCAGAGGAGGTGTGACTGTTGCAGGCCACAGGTACGGGGAACTTCGTCGGGATGCGGGGACTATGGACCGACACAAATCCATTTTCAATCCCCGGAACTTGATCATCTGCGTCACCACATGCACCATCGCCGTCGTATGGGCCGTCATACTAGTCACACTCTACTTTTACTTTGTATGTATTAATAAATATGGCAACCTTAAATATGGCAACTGTAAAGATTTGGAAATGTTAATTTTTTAATTTAAAAAGCAAGATAACGTAAAAGTAAATAAAGCCTGCAAATATGGAAAAGTTGAGCTTTAATTTGGTACAAACTGCTATAAATAGGTATGTGGAAGTCTCACACAAAACGTCTGAAGAATTGAAAAAGTTGACTTCTTTCCCCATGTTAAATCTCCATGAAAAAGTTTATTTTCCATTTTGACCCAACAATTAACACTAATATTTTCAAAATGAAAGTAAAATCTGCACATATAGGACCGATAACCTTTGTTTTGGTATATTCCGCATGAAAATTGGTCCAATAGTACGATCAGGCTCAATGTCATAAGCTTCAAATTTTTCCCCCATGTAAAATCTCCATAAGAAAAATTTATTTTAATTTTTTGACACAATTATCATAAATATTTTCAAAATACAAATAAAACCTGCACAGATAGGACTGATACCCTTTGTTTTGATACAACCTGCATGTAAATCAATCCAATAGAATGGTCAGGGTTGCTGTCTTTAGTTTTATAAAAGAGTTTTAATATATAACATGAGGAAGCTGCTGTGTTTGATGAATTCATTTTAAATAGAAAATCTTTTTAACCGTCCATGCTCTTGGACCCCAAATGGCTGATGAAGTCTGTGTTTGCTGTAAAGTCAAACTTCATAGAGAACCTATAAGTTTTTAAATTTAAAAGTAAGTTTTAACCCGGCAGAACTGACTTAGATTTAAAAACACGATGACTGACTTTCTTTCTGACATGGTCTTTTGGACCAGGTTTTATAAGTTAGTAGTATTTTGAAAAATGATTTTTTTTAATTTGCACGAAAACTTTACTAAAGTCTTTTACATTAGTTTTTTGACTACTTTATATAGGATATATGTGCATACAAAATATTTTTTATAGGCCTAATATAAAAAAATATATTTTGAATTAGGTAGTAGGTACTTCAATAATTATTCTTACGTATTGCGTTAAAAACGTCCGTATGTTGTACAACGATGTGTTTATACTGAAAAAAACTCTACCAAAGTATTGTACATTAGTAATTTGAATATTTTATATAAAAAATGTGCACACAAAATATTTATATGTAACATGAAGCCTTACGTGACTCACCGTCGAAAACACCAGAACTCTAAACTTTCATTGAACTGACTGAAAGGGTTAGAAAATGATGCGAAGTAAGTCATGATGTTCCTGGAGAGACATACGAGAGGTATAGTGACAGCCAGCCCTGCCGACACCCAAAAAATATAATTTTTATCGAAAACTACTAACCCGGTCTTTTAGGCAGCTATGTCAGTCCTCGCAGGTTGAATATTTTTTAAGTGTGATTTTTGTCCCAACAGTTTGGAGGGCCGTTGACGACCGTGGTCCACAATGTGACGGAGGCGGAGGCCGGTCAGCTGGTCCGTCACGAGCTGTTGCCGTGGTACCTCAACGGCTCAGTGCTGCCAACCGTCACACCTGACGACGACACAGTGACGCCAACGCTGTTCTCGACCTCACCTCAGTGGACACAGCTGGACAGGCTGCACAGCCAGCTTATGTTTCTGCCCAAGGGGGTGAGGACAATTTTTTTCTGTTTTAATTGAAAAAATTACTTTTCCATACAGTAGAGTCCCACAAACCCGGACTAATATGGACCGAACGGAGTCCGGGTTTGTGAAAATTCCGAGTTATCGGTAAATGAGTAAAAATAAGAAAAAATAAGAATAGTTTCTGTTATTTCTATAAGAAATCATTTATTTACTGCATAGTAAGAAATACAAAAACTACACTATCAGTTACAAAAAAACTTAAAGAAAAACCAAAACTGTTTTATATGTGTCACACCGTGCTCTGGCCTTCAATCTCAGTGCACTTTATTGCTCTGGCAGGCTTTCCGAGTTATCCAGAACTCCGGGTTATCGAAGTCCGGGTTTACGGGACTCTACTGTATTGACAGATTCAATAGCCATAATGCTTACCATCACAGAAATCATAATGCTGAATACAGGTTCCCCTAAAAAAGTTCTCAGTAAGTGAGTGTTTAAAAAAGTTATTCCTTCTAAAATTTTCCATTCCCTGTAGTATTTTGAATATTTAAAAAACACAATACTCAATTTCTATAAGTTTCGACATCTATAACATGACCTGCCTCCCATATCACAAGGTAAACAGGTGCAGCTATTTATTTGGCAATCCATGTTTGTCATTTTTATTCAAACTCATTCCTTGCACAGCAAGTTCACAAAAGAAAAAACGAAAAAACGTAAACACATTATTTTTACCTCATCCAATCATGTATTCAAAAATAAAACCTGAATAAATGTGTTCATATGGCCAGGTCATGTAGTTGAACATGTTTTGAGTTCAATGCATATGCTTCTGGTAATTTATAAGTTTCATAATCATTGAGGGTATCTGTATGTAATATAACTTTTCTATGTTTTCAGAACAGTGAAATGAAAATTGTTCTCTTCTGGTCAGACTGGTCACCCGAAGAAGTTGAAGAATACAAGGTATTAAGCCTATTAGTCTTTCTTATGACTGAAAGCATAATTGGATAAATTTTTGTTTGTTGAACTATCTCAAAAGCAAAATAGATTGTGTTAAATCCTTTGAATCCAACCCATGGGGTTTTAAAAACACCGTACCGGTCTACATTCAATTGTGAGGTGGAAAGCGAAAAGGGACCTCTTGTCAAGAATTTTCGATTTTGAGTTATTAATATTTTTGAATTCCTCATTTAATTCCTAACAATTTGGTGCAAGTCCCATGAGTCTAAGATTTTTTTGGGGAAAGTTAGAGAACTTTTAAATTTTGTGAGGGAAACAGGTCATTTTGAGAAAAATCTATTTGAAAATTTCAAATAAGCATAAAACCTATATTTTTTGTATTTAAGAAATTATTTTGGTATCAAAAGAAAGCTTATAGTGTCTTCTTTCAAGGGAATGCCAATTTTTGTCTTAAATCACAGTAGTTTTCAAGAAAATAATATTTTTATCGAAGTATGTTGTAAAAAGTTGTATTCCAGAAAACGGACCTCTTGTCGGCCCTGTGTTATTTTCCATAATGACAAGAAGTCCCTTTTTAAAACTGAAGATTTTACTGTTATCTCGTTGTTTTATAAAGTTTTTATCATCAAACAACTGAAACCAAATTGTGATTTTAAATTTACAAGACATCACCTACCGCAATGATAATACTGATTCACCTGACAGGTTGCATCGCGCTATCAGTGCTGCAGCCACAAAAACAAAAATTCCCAAATTTTTCTTTTGTAATCAAATTACCCTGTTTGTATTTAATTTTGCTCATCATTGAGGTATTCAAGGAGCAATAATATATAATGTATTGTTCACTTATTACAATAAAAATAACTAGTATTACCCTACGTATAAATAGTCTCTTGAAAAGACAAAGTTTAGTGGCCTAAATATCGTTCATAAAAAGGGACCTCTTGTCGGGACCATTTAAAATTGGTGAGAAATTTTGTTCTCTTTACACCAAACTTTGTAAACTTTGTTGTAATTCTCGAAAATTCCGCTAGAATTCAGGAGAGTTCATTTTTTGAACCAAAGTCTGCTTACGAAGTGCATGTTGGATATGGGACCTCTTGTCGTTATGGCGAAATAACATTGAGAGACAAGAGGTGCCTTTCCTCAAGCCGTGCAGAGGCTAACAAAATGATTTATTTCGACCTTTAATAACTTCGATTCGATATTTTAACCGATACAGGCCTGTTCTCTGATAAATGAGGTATAACAATCGATAGAGACCCGAATTTCGATATTTTTGACCCTAATCAGTTATATCGGCCGTACTGAAAATTTTTCTTCGCCGGCAAGAGGTCCCTTTTCGCTTTCCACCTCACAATTAATGATCAACTTTTTGTTATCTTGAAGTTTCTTGTGCCAGTTGTAAGCAGTAGCAAAATATTAAAAGATTTTTGGGATTATTGATGTCAAATCCAACTGCCCTCCAACTCTAAAAAGGGACAATAAACTCTACTAAAAAGGTTTTAAAATTTGTTACATATTTTTTGTATAAGAAATATTCACAAAGATGGCAGTTAAAATGAGTTATTTACTAATGCAATCTACTCAAATTTCTAGGTATCAAAATGTCCTATCAAGTCATGCGTTTTTACGGACTCAAGAAAATCCTATGATAAAGCTAGTGCTGTTGTCTTCCGCGATGCATCCAAACTACTTTCAGATTTTCCACCTGAAGAATATAGACCAAGATCACAGGTAATATTACATACTACTGTAATGGTATTTAATAAGTTGAGTTAAAATGGTTTGGGGTTTAATTTGACACTGTTGGTGGGCGCACCGAAACTGGGCTCCAAAAACCACGTAGACGCCGAATCTGGGCTCCAAGCCTCCCAGGCCCCTCAGAAATGCACCGAAACTAGGCTCCGGTACTTCCTAGAACTCCCGCGGGTGGATCGCCAAAGGAGAAAGGAAACATTAACACAGTTGAAACATCATGCATTTATTTTCATCAAACATTTGGTGACGATTTAGATCCAACATATGTTGTCAATGACATAAGGTCAATGTGGCTATTCTTCAACTGAATAATTTTATTCTTGATATTACTTTATTAAAGGCCTGACGCAAACATCAGGACTTCAGCACTTCAGAATTGGACGCACTGTTTAGTCTCACGTAGGAGTCAATTTGCACTGATTTTAAGGTTTTCAAAAATATATAAATGACAGGGTGTACAGTCTCGTCCAGGGTGTACAGCCTCGTCGTACATTTACTATTACAGCAGCGTACCGCTCTTCACCACTTTTCAATGTACACAACGAACGATAAAAAAATTTTTCCTTAACAATGTTCTCCTTCCCTCTTTAACTTGTTACTTTAAACATATTAAACAACACTATTAACACTATTTACTTAAAATATTAAACAACACTATTAAATTAAAAACGATACAAAATTGGAGATCACTTGTTACTGCTTGTCATCGCGATGTAACTGCTCTCAAGTTTAACAAGTGACTGCGGTGGCGGGGGTTAGCAGGAGTGGCAGTGACTGCCTGTTCGCTGAATTCAGGTGACATTTCAGTCATTACGCCGCACGCACGGACAAGTACCTACGCAAGGCTAGAAGCCCAGTTTCGGTGCAGGGATTAGTGGGCCCTTTTGCGGATTAAATTTTGGAGCCCAGTTTCGGTGCACCGCTGTTGGTAAACAAATTTGATGTCTATTTTTACCTAGTGCTTGGACCACTAACAAAATATAGAAAAATGCCCTCAATATTTGCTATAAATAAAGCTAATGTATTTTCAATATTTTTACACCTCCCTCAGAGAAGATGGCTTTAATTTTTAGAGTAGAGGAAATGCCTATTTTTTTCAAGAGAAAACTAATATAAAGAAAAAAATAAAGTTGAAAATGCATGACCAAAGTTTGATTTAAACTCATGACCAGACTGATGTTTCATGTCGTCCCTTAATTCAATTATGGTTTATATATATAAATGTACCACAATAAAACAAGTTGTCTGCAGGTGTGGGTGTTCAACAGCCTGGCCAACCCGGCGTATGAGTTTGTCCACCCCAGGGGCGTGTTCAACTGGTCGGCCACCCCGCGGCTGGACTCCACCGTCCCCATGTTCCCCCACGGCATCTGGATGTACTACAACCCAGCGAGGAAACATCAGGACCCTCCTCTGTGCGTATTATTTATGTCGACTGGCAAAAATCTATTATTTCTACTTTATTCATATTGAAATATCTTGAATAATGGAAAAATCACTACAAATTGGTATGAGATCAAGAAGAAGTAGATGAGTTGATCCTAAAATAACAAATCCAGTGCTAAAACAATAGGTGGTAAAATAGAGTAATTAGGAAAATAGAATACCTAAGTGACAACATTTGTATCTCTGAACTCAAAATGGGAGAAACCTTACTCATTGTATGAAACCTTATATTCCAATGAAACTCTTGGATTCCATATATTGCAATGGAATCCAAAAATTCTTTTAAAACCAATTACAAATGTCCAATTTATAATGATTAAGATTACAATACATGCTGATGATGATTTGTATGAAATCCTATTTGCAATTAATTTTTGACCTCCTAAAACTGTGAAATGACGAAAAAACTAATTGGGATACAAATAATATTGATTTAAAAGCAAGATACAAATGATAATGAGTGCACACTATGATGTTTCCAGGAATGCTGTTGGCCACAAGTTGCTGGAAGCAGCTGCCTGGTTCCCGTCTTCTTGCGACGTGAGGAGTCGAGCGTATCGCTATGTGTCACTGCTGTCTCACTACACCTTGGTGGACACGTTTAGTAGCCACCCAACCTGCGGCCAGGTTAGGACATTCACATGTTGAAACTAGCAAATAAACTACAACTTAACACAACAAATTGCTTTTAACTTTCCTAAAAAAAGCTAGGATTTCAATTATCGGATATTTGAAACTTAATTATCGTTTCATCAGCCATCAAAGCTAACTTAAAGAGCATTCTACAGTTTTAAAATAGCAATCTAAGTACATGGTTACAGTATCAAATAAACTTTAACAAATGAAACTTTTCAGAATAAAGAATGCTAACTAGATCTTGCCATCATCTGGTAAAGTTGGATATACTTATTGCATAAAATGTCCAACAAGTGTGTTCTATGTGATACTCTGTCAACAAGTAATTCTTGAGGCCTAAAAAGTAGAAAAGTAGGGCTTTTTTCAAAATGTGGCAAAAGGATTTTTTAAATTAAGACTTTTACTAAAAAGTAGGATTTTAATTTCAAAAAATTTCAATTAAAAGAACTATTCTGCTTACAAGTTTCAAATTTGAAGTAACACCACACTTAGGATAGTGTTGAGAATCCTATTAAAAATTGTTTACACAAAAAATTTCTACAACAAAATTTTTTTTATACTTTTACTTATACTTTTAGAAAAACACGTATTATATATAGTAATTTCTGTGAAATGTAATGGTGCTAACTGTAGCATTTGTCTCCCCTCCCAGTAAGGTACAACAAATAGTAAAAATTTAAATCTCAATCAAATCAATGTGTTCCTTTTTTTACAACTAAATGTGATATCATTTTATACTGTCAATTTTCCTATTTATTCATAAGAACGTAACATAGCAACAATCAAAATTAAATATTCATTTAAAACTCATTTTAAACATTAGGAATTAGTACAAGGGAATTAGTGGTTTCAAAAGCAAAATATGATTTTTAAAACTAGCTGATATAGTAAAAAGGCGTAAAACTCAAGTTTGCCCTCAGCTGCTGAAGGACTTTACCTTTCCACAACGATAACCTCCTTCAGCAACTGCAAGGAATAAATTGTTTTAATTTTACATCTTCATGGCGGCAAGATGAAAGACCGTTAAGGTAAGGTGAAACTTTGTAATTTATAAACTTACAGCCAAATATAAAAATTAATTTTTTTCCATAAACAGTCTAATCCGGTTGGTAAGAGGCAAAATATGTTCATGTTAGTATTTAATTGGCTGAGGCAAAATTAAAGGCAGGGACAAAGTTGCCAACACCATACATTCATAAGTACAGCATCTCATCCTTTCATAATAGTTCATTTTTTAAAATCGCAGTTGTTTTGTTTGCTAGATGGACGGGGTTGATAGGTGCCCTCAAGGTCGCTGGGACATCTGCCTCAAGTTGCTCAGAGACAAGTATCGTGTCACTCTGGTCATGGATACAACCATGTGCAACCACACCATTCCCGACATGTTCTACCTGGCTCTGCAGTAAGCTTAACATGTTACCATAGTAGTTCAAAAATATCGTACAAAAATAATTATATTTAGTACACTACCTTATCCCTCTCTTTCGGACCTAGATTGTTTGGTTGGCAGATGGAATGGTCAGCTCTTGGGAAATGAGTTATCTGTTACTCAGGGCGAAAATCACTGGGAAACTTTTTTTTTGTTTAGCCAAAGTCAAAAAGACAATCACAATATTGTTTGGTTGTGTTGCCCGACCCAAGTAGCAAAAAATATTGTTTCAATATTGTCAATAATATTTTCTCAACATTGATAAGTATTTGGTAAGTATTGAATGATATTTTGTCAATATTGTTCAGACAATATTGAGAAAATATAGCAAAAGGAAAATAAAACATTTAATTTCTCCATGCAAAAATTACATCGTCGTCAGTTAGGACGCAAATCAGCGACGTTGGGCTTCGAAGGATAGCACCTTAGCCCTCGCGGCCGTTCTGAATGCTGTGGAATTTGTCAAAAGTGCTTGCACTTGATTCACTAAGTTGTTTAGTTTTGTGAATAATAATTTTTGCATCGTTCATTGTGTAATTTTTGTCTAAATTGTTATAAGACATTTTACATGATTTATTAGACTAATGTTGCAATTTTTGACTGGCCTAACATGATAAATAAGTTACATTTACAAGAAAGGAAAAATGCTAAATGCAGAACAATATATTGCTTTAAGTAAATGTCAAATACAGTAGAGTCCCGCTATTCCGAATCCTGATAATCCAAAAATCCGCCTATTCCGAACATACTTTATCGTCAAAAACAATTTTGTTCCTGAAAATTGCAAAGCACAAATCCTGTGTAGTTCATGATCACACTGCGTAATTGCAGCCGCAAGTGATGATCGCAAAGTATATCGCGTGCATTTAGCAATCATACTGCCTCATCGTGGCCATTAGTGACAATCGTAAAGCGTATATAGGGTGTAATGGGCAGTTATACTGCATAATCGTGGACGATCGCCAAGCACATTTGGTGTAATGACAATCCAACTGTATATCGTGGCCGCAGAATTGAGAAAAGTTTATTTCTGTACTCTATCTCGGCCAGAAAAGACAACAACTATCAGCCGCGATCAATGAATGCCAACCACTTTCTATGCTTCTGCCAACGGCATTCTATGACAATCTACTTCGGTACTCACTGAAAATTACAATCGCGATATTCTAATTCCATTGGAAACGGCGCTTATTAACCTAGATATCGCCCGGAAATTACATTCCCTATATTTATCTTGGTATTATATAAAAATTGTACTACGGTATCTAAAATATCTATTGATTTTATTCATTATCCGCTTATTCCGAATTTCCCGCTAATCCATACCGGGGCCGGTGCCAATCATGGTGTAAAGAAAAAAGAAAGGTGTGTGCACAGTCAGCTGGTATGACGTAATTGGGCTCAAGAAACTGGTGGACCTAGCGGTATGACGGCAGAACTAAGACAGTACACATGATTATGTTAATTGAGTTGTATTAACTGATTAGTATTTTAATCGTCATAAGTGCTAGTTGCGTGAGCCCAACCACATCAGACCAGCTGACTCTGCACACACCTTTCTTTTTTCCTTACGCTATGGGTGCCAATTAGATCGGAATAGCGGGACTCTACTGTAACATCAAAATTTTGGCATCATCATTTAACTGTCAGAAATAACACAAATGAAGACAAGTAGATTCTTTTGTCATATTGAATAAAAAACTCGTATGTTCGCAAACGTCAAACATAAAATTTTTGGCATTCAAAAATTGTACAAAAGAAATATTTGTTGTTTACATATGAACTAGAAATAACACAGTTAAAGGCAAAAGCTCATGTTTAATAGTAACAAATATCAAATTTTTGACGTTTCAGGGGAAAGTATTATAAAAGTTTACATATGCAAACATTAAATAAATATAAAATAATATGAAAAATTTGGTAGTCAACAATTTTGCAAAATACATAATAATCACATGTTAACTCTTGTTAACACACTTCACCAGTTGTAAGAGGAAATATTCAGTTCAATATTGTTTTATTGTACTATACAACATTTCAATTTCATAATTATTGTTGCAGGACACAATTATCTATACCTATAAAAAGCAAAGCCCTCACTGACTCACTCAATCACTCATGCACTCATCACTAATTCTCATATTTCCCATACACCTAGAAAGCTGAAATTTTGTACACTCATTCTTCAGGCATAAAATAGGACAACTAAATGGTTTTCATCCTGATCTGACCCTCGGACTCTGCCAGGGACCCTCTCAAAGATCCCATATTATCCTTATGGCAGAATATAAATTAATTGATGAAATGTTTATATTTAAACAGATGTTAAGAGCAAGAAATTTAATAGAATGTCAAACCAGCTGTCAGGTATAAAACATAAAATAAATCACAGACCAGAGATAATTAAAAGGCCTTTCTTCCTTATAACAGCTGTTATTGAAAGAGCTAATATAAACCAATCATTTTATTTACAGCATTTTCAGAAATTACTGGGACAGCTTTGTATTTTTTTCACGATAGACCCTAAAAGCCTTAAACATTTTTTGACACACATTAAATTAAGGCATGTTCTACATTCTACGTAAAAATACTTTTATGAAACAGAAAACTACTTTAGGATTCGCTAAGTACGCAAGGTATGCTGTGACGGGGGTATTTTTATTCCTACCTTGGGCAACTCTGTACTTTACATGCGAGCAGATATGACGATATTGGGCATAAGCCTCCCCAGGGCAGCGACACCCTTGGGGGCTTTGTCAACGGGGCGCTGAATCTGCTCGCATTCAGTAGTATATGGAGGCCAAATAGAAATACTACCTGCAGGGGGCAGCAATAGAAATACTCCCCTCACATCAGACCTGCGGACTTAGAGGATTCCTAAATATTCAATATTTAGGGGAAAAAATATAAATATTCAATCCTAAATCCTAAATATTCAATATTGTGACAATACATTTTTCTAACATTGTCCCTACTTAAATCAATATTGAGAAAATGAAACTATAATAGTTTTTCAATACTTTCAAAACAATATTGGCAGCAATATTAAGAGAGTTTTAAAATTTTTACAATATTGTTTTCCTACTTGGGTATATACAGTAGATTCTCTCTTAACTGAACGCAATTAAAAAAAAAAACATAATGAGTGCACAGTATTTTTAATTATAAATCAACTTCAAACGTGTTTAAATGCTGACGTAAACTTTTTTTACTATTATACTTTTACTTTAAATGGCAACTACCCAGAAAGCTATCATTTTAAGCCAAGTGTGATTGAGAGTTGGGTGGAGGATGATAGTGGTGCGATCTTGTAGTTTTGTTACTAACTAAGGCCGACATGTTCCTTAGGCAGGAATTATCAGCCCAACAGCTATTGGCAAGTAGGAGACGTACAGTTCAAAGTGGAATCCGAACCAAAATTTTGCCCATTAAATTACAAACTGGTTTAATTATGAGGGTGATTTTATGTTTTCCCTAGGAATGACATTAATCCCCACTAGGGAATACTGCATTCATAAGCCATTGCTCCAGCCACTATCCTCAATTCGTGACCTTCAAGCAGGATTATCAGACAGCAACCTTTTCAGGGAGGACAATTAAGTTAAAAAAAGAGGACATTTACATTTAAGAGGGAAGAATTATATTTTCAGCTGAAAATATAATTCTTTCATTAACCTTTGAGGGGGCGCATACGTTTTTTATCGCGAGAGGGCACACATGGAGGTTAGCTCTACATCGTTAAAAGCTAATTTAAAAATTAGTATAACATAATTTTTTAATCCAAGTTCAATGCCATAAGCTAGTTTTACATTCTCTTATAAGATTATAAAAATATTACAGTTAAATAGTTATACTTCTTATGAGTTATACTGTTTATAAACTTTTTGTTTAATTTACTGGTAAACCTTTTACTTATGAGATTAAAATGGGAGAGGGCACAAGCGGAGATGAGTTCTGCACAAAAATTACGGGAGCGAGTGCTTGCGGAATATGCAAAATATACAAAAATTATCTGGCATACATGATTATGAAACACAGTCTACTACACCCACACAGTCTACACCCAAATACACTTATTACCAAGTTAAACTGTACACAGCACAAACGACTCGCAATATAAGGCAAATGCGGAGAATACATCCGCATTATGACCGTTCGAGACTAAATCCGAGAGAAGACTGACGATAAGGTAGGTGGACAAAAATATGCCAGCTTGTTTCCGGGAAAGATGCTCGAAAATTACATTGGCGAACATTACTTCCGACACTCAACAAGTACTTTTAATTCACAAAAAAACTTGCATGCAGAGGAATGCTCCGCAACATGAGACAACATGAGTTTGAGTTTACCATAGATAAGACATAGTTTTACCAGAGACGAAAATAGTAGCAAAAGAGTAACCTTAACATGTTTACCGACTGCAGGAACATGGCAAAAGTATAACTTTGCAAAAACCAGGTTTTAGCTATAGCCAAAAATTTAAAACATTTTTTGAAAGCCAGAAGGACAGGAGGACAATCATTACAAAGGAGGTCATGTCCACCTAAAACGGACATCTGGTCACCTTTTTGCCTCTAAGTAGCTGGATTACAGGGCATGCAAATGTCTCAGTCTTTTTCGATTAAAAAGACATAAATGTGAAATCACTCATCATGAACGTGGTTTTAAACTGAACCAAAGTGGTCCATTAATAAATAAATTAACCCCAGAAAAAATGAGATTATTTACTTCTGATTTGTATTTTGGGTCGGGTATAAACAAAGTGTTTCCTGTTGATTTGTAATATGAACCAGATTTCTGGATCGTGACAACCGATTGCCTGAATGAGAGAGAGAAAGCATATAAACAACATCCATTGGTATTTTTGCACTCTTGAAGCAGTTTTGTAGCTAGTGGAGGACTTCTGTTCTCCAAACTGGGGGACCTCCGACCTCCAGCTAGGTTTGGATGTTGGCTAAGTGGACAGGGTATACTGACAAACAAGATGCAGGGCAAGTTACATTCTCTGCCCCTACACTATTGGCTGAATTTATTACAGCTACCTTACATTACGTTGTCCTTTTTCAAGGGCCCCGAGTGCTCAGGGAGTCATAAAGCAGAAGCTTCCCTTCTCTCCCAGCTGGCACTTTGAAGATACTAAAAAATGTTGAAGTGCCCTGGGGGTATTTTCTGCGATACAGCCTGATTAATAGCAAATACATATGATTTGATACATACAAAAATTATCTGGCATACAAGATTTTCTTGCATTAATAAAAGCTATCAATGTCATTCAAATAACCTGTTGGTTGTTACAATGTTGGTTGTGTTTTAGAGCCAACACAGTGCCGGTGGTGATGTGGCCGCCGCGAGCAGTCTATGAACAGCTTGTTCCCGATGGTTCGTTTATCCACACAGATGACTTCCCCTCTCCACGGGACCTGGCGTGGCATCTGGACATGATCTACAGAGATGATGCATTATTCAATCGATATCTTAGCTGGCAAGGCACCGGGCTGTTTGTCAAGACCTGGTTGGTTCATTACTGATTTATCTTTCAGTCAGGAAAATAATGTTTTTATGTATTAAATTTTTTTAATCTACCATTTTTTTAATTCATGAATTTCCAGTAATGAATGTAATCCCTTCCTGCAATGAAACTTGATTGAACAGAAATATTCATGCAATATCTCAGTATAACAGAAACTGCAACAAATTTCAATTTCAAGATTAAAATAAAAAGAGATAAATATGTTGATTTGCTGAAATTTCTAAGGATTCTTGTTTGTTTTTCGAGTTATGTTCTGTAACTTAAAGATGTCCAATCGATACTGAACACTTAAAGAGTTGTTTAATGGAGGTCTAGAATCAACATATTGGCATAAGATGAATGTATCTATCAATCACCAGCATTATCACCATACTATCCAGTATGAATTACTTGTGAGGAAAATTGATGCAGAATTAAATGTTCGCTGTGTTGAATAACAAAGACCGAAAAAACATAATTTGTGTTTTTTTTTTTATTTTGCGGACATATGTCATCACTGATTAGTAAAAAAAAAGGTTTAAAACGTTCAGTGATCTGGAATCTGATCCCATCATCAGGAAGAAAAGAACCTAGAACATAACAAAAGATTAATAACATAGAGCCAGGAGGACGTGGACAAAAAACATAGCTAAAACAGAGAACTAACTGTGAAAGCAGTCAAAAACACTTGAGCTGAAACAAAACAAAGACACAATATCACACAGAAATAAAAAAATATCACCAATCAGAACAGAACACATCCATATCCAATCAGAACAGACTTCAGTGATGGCAAATGTATGCAAAAATCAAAATTAAAGCATAAACTCACTAAGACCAGCAATGAATTTCAAACAAAGAATAATTTAATTGTAATCCCTACTATATTAATTATATTAGTAACGTTTGATAGTTAAAGTGGACTCCAAACCAAAAAGTATTTGGTTTGGAGTAAATTCAAATATTATACTACCAATTGTTCCTTGAGGCAAGACATCATATATTTAATTTCGTAAGGCGATTCTTTGCGTCAAAATTGTGGGCGTCTGGCAAGACATAGAAAGATGGGAGAGGGCTCAAATTAAAGGTCTTATTCCGTGATGGCGGGAAAAATAATGAAATTACTTGAAATTCATCAGAAAACGAAAAATAACATAAAATATCTGCCATTTAAAAAGCATTGGAATCTAAAAACATCTGCTTTGTTCACATTAAAACATGTGGTGCTGCTGCTTGATTCTAAGCCATATGCTAGATGATGACATATGGGTTTTTTTCAAAAGGCAGCTAACTATGTTCAATGTACTATAACAAATAAATATTTTACCTTTAAGATTTTCAGACTTTATAGTTATGGGATTGAGTATATATTTATAATTTAAAAATATATAGAGTTAAGTAGGATTTTTCGTTTACATTTTAACGATGAAGGTTTAAAAGCGAGATTTTTGCGCCAAATTTGTGGGCGTTTGACAAGTAGCAGGATAATGAGAGAGGGCTTGATGCCAGGGACTTGGGAAAAATACTGAAATTTCTTAAAGTTTATCAGAAAATAAGATAGCCTATAATGTTAAATATTTGCATTTAAAAATCAATGTAATCTAAAAACATCTACTCTGTTAAATTAAAACATGTGTTGCTTTTACTTGATTTAAATGGTTTATTAAAAAACCAGTAAAATAGGTTGAACGTACTATAACACATGGGGTTTTTTACTTTTAAATTCTCCTTTTTTATAATTTAGGGACCTTAAACTTAAAAAACAAGAGGAATTAAATATGACTGTTACTTTTACAATATATCATGTAGTAGTAGCTGATGCTGATTTTAAGCCAAGTGATTTGTAATATTTACATAATCTAATAAGCGCAAGCTAAAGGTACAGAGAAGACTTCATTCATAAAATTTTTAAGGCTCAGCTCTACCAGTCTCTCGGAAATGGCAATAGTTTTGACAGAGTAACAACAGAGTGTGATGCACTAACAGCTATTGAGTGCAACATCAGCTCTAAATTTGATCCTACCAAAAAAGGTTCACCTTTAAATTTGGCCAGTCAAAAGTACTGTATATTTAATCTGGAATCTACCAAAGACAAAGAAGAATTTGCTCATGGGCAACCATAAAAAAGTGTTGAACCACAGAGAAAGGAATGGACATTTTCTGATTTCATCCCTACTTTTTTGGTTCTCGGGTAAAATGTAGCCTCAATCGAAGATTTCCATAATAAGTACCCTTTAACTCTCCAATATGTTCTTTTGAACCAGGTGGAGGCTACACACGACATTTGTTTACATTTGTTTGTGATAAATGTCACTTTTTTATGGAAATAAATTAAGTGCTGCAGTCTGTGGTTAATCTTAAGAATTTCTTAAAACTATGTCTATATGTTTAATTGTAAACAAAGTAAAATGAGTTTGTTTTAAGTACGACGGATAGCGCCACCTTTTCAAAAAATTTCAGCCCTTTACTATAATACTGAAGCAACGCCCTTTCTTAAAATTCTGATACGTACTAGCAAATGTCAAAATATCTTAAACATTACACTTTAAACATTTAATTCCGTCAAACTGTTACCGAGTTGTAAGTGCGAAGGAAACATTAAATATCCAGCATTTGCATTTTATTTTTAGGGGCTTTTGCCCCTACAAGCCACTAGTAACTTTTATTTTTCTATTTAATAATTACAAGTTTCTTGTAGGAGCTAGAACTTTTTTTAATTGAAATTAAGGATGTTTTGTAATTATTAATCAATCTTGAATATCTAGGATAGTTGGGAGACTAGTGAACTGACTGAGTTCGAAGTGCTACTTAAGTTTCCATCAATTGTCGTTAAATTATTATGATTTTTTTAATGTTTAGGTACTGCCGCCTGTGTGCTTTGCTACATCATAATAATCTTCCAGAGTTGGTGATAGAAGACATCAACCAGTGGTGGAATCCTGAGGGTGAATGCACGACTCAACATTAATGTGCCTTGTAGAATACTAGGTTACCTAAGACTGTGTTAGTTTAATGTTTTCATGTTCGGAAAACAAAATGTATATTTTATTTAAAGGTGTTGCATACATCATCAGTACTTTTAAAGACTTGGAACAATTTACAGCTCACTTCAAGTGTTCTTTTTTTCCTAGGAATTTGAAAAGAAAGAAAATGTGCTAGTCCAAACTGTTTTTAAACTAAAGTTATATTTATAATATGCTTTGTTTTAAAATGTTTTTTATACCTTCACATTCCAGTTGCTCACTTATCAAACTCAGTGGAAGCTCTCTTAACTACCCTTTAACCATCCTATTTCTATTTAAAAAATTCAACCCCATTAATGCTGCTTTAATCCCAGTTCTGTTTTAATAATTACATATTTAGATTAAATCAAAATGGCCATATCCAGCGTTATATAATAAATTATGCGGCAGTTCTTGAATGAGAATTAATTGATATTTTGTTGACAGAGTTTTGCAACATTTTTTACAGTTTTCTAAGTTGTTAGAAATAATTATGATCTAATTATGTGTTGTTTGTTTTAAGTAACCTTTGGGTTGTTTGCACATGGAACGTTCCCTAAGAAGGGGCAGTTAAGAGGGTCTCTATTGCAATGTACAATTTTCTAGGATCATGGAAAAATGTCTATCTACCAAAGATTATTGGGTTAAGTTTATTTTTTATTGATTTCCATTACTTCAAATCATATCAAGACGAAAACAAACGTGAATTTTCTAAAAGGACTGTTGTTTATCAAGAAATTTGAATTTGATCTGTTGATAGTTTTAAGTGAAATGAAATAACATGTTCTTAATATGAGCAATAAAAAGATTTAATGATGAAAAATATTAAAAAAAGGACCAGTTTAAAGACTGAACTTTCACATCATGATTTCTCATTCAAAATTATTGTAAGTGAATCCATGAAACTGGTGATTGATACACAATGATATGGGATAGGTACTTTTTTGATAAAATAAAACAAATTATTAAATCTACCTATAGAATAAAAACATCAAATATTTTTCAGCATAATGATTATTAGAGTTTTTGTTTGTGAATCCAACTTCTTAAAGAAAATTAATCAGAGATTTAGAAAAATAAGATAAAAGAGGATAGTAAACAATTTAAAATTTCTAATTTGATTGCTTCATAATATGCTGAAGAGGTGTAATGTTACCACAACCATTAACTATTAATAACTATCATTTTAAAATTCATGCTTAAATGTTAAGTGCCTTAGTCAAAAGTAATAAAACCCATTTTACTGTAAAATACACTTTATTATACTTCGTGATATTGTAAATTTGTATTATATCTTTTTACTAGTCTTACAATATAAGAAATAATGTGATAAGTGCAATATAATGATAAATTTAAGTATGATCTCTGTATCAATGTTGTTATCGCAAGAAGAAATAAAAGTTTTTTTCAATTACAGACCTTGAATTGTTTTTGTACACTTATTTCATTTTTTCTCATATTTACAGTGTGAACGACTTAACTGTGCCATTATCTGATTGTAACTGTGCATCTAAGGCTTTGTACCTTTAAGGAACAATTACATGTAGTGTACAAACTAACTTGCAAGTTGGATTAAATTTGGATGTTATGACAAAATTTTTGCACAAAGAAAATATCATGTGGTTTTAACCCATTTGCTTACTTTGACGAAGTGCTCTCGCTGGTGGCGTGGGTGCTGTTAGTGAGGGCTTAGCTAGTAGTTCACTGGTTTGCCACCAGGCCACCAGTCAAGCCACTAGAGCCGTAGGCTTTAAGAGTCAAACAAGCTTTGGTCTGACGGTACTGTGCGGGTCGAGTGGTCTAAGGCATTGACTGATGAGTCAATGTTGAAGACTTGCGCCGCAGCGCAGGTTCGATTCCCGCACCAAGAGCAATCCCTATTAGGCTTGCAAATGTGTGGTTAAGTTGGTGGGAGGGCCTACCTAACATGAACAGAAACCGGCTTGGGTGGAAGTTGACGGAATTTGTAAATTTAATAGGGAATCCTGTCTAAGGAACATGCCAACCTTAGTCAGTAACAAGGCTACAAGATCGCGCCACTATCATCACGATCATCACACTCATCCTTCACTCATATTCAGGGTAACGTCCTCAATGAGGTACCTGTCTTATTAAAGTGATTAAGTGATTAAGTGATTGCAATGGACACCTGTTTTGCTTCTTTTTACCCTTGTATAAAAGGAGGATGACATGTTTTTTTATTTTTTATTAATTAATTCAACATATTTTCAATACACATGAACAGTCAAAAAGGTAATAACCAAAATATTAATAACATATTACAATTAAAAATTGAGAAAGATAAAACAAATGGTAGGTAGAGTAGGATTCACCTAAGTTGGCCAAAACGAAAGTAAACAAACTATTATCTTCTTACGAACTTAACCATAAAATCCAGCTGTGCTGAAAACATTGTCAACGAACATCTGTTTAGTATAGCACTTGCAATAAAGGGAAAGTTCTGATGCAATTTGCAACTGGAAGTTCACTTGCGCGGCTTAAAATATTACTAAGGGGCTTTTCCAAATAAATTATCTACTAACAGGGAGATGATGTGTCATGGATGCGGCATGGTTAACCTCTTAAAGTCCGGGTATTTTTACTACCATTTACATGCCCGGTCCGGGTTATTTTGGAGGTTTTTGGAGATTGTCAATCGGTAAAAATAGCACTTTCAATTCATGATCACTTTCACTACACTCAGATTCGTCACTAAATCTATCATTAGTTATAAATTCCGCTATTTCACAATCGCGAAGAAAACACCGGTCACTTGAACCCATTTCGTTTTGTTTACTAACTGAGCAACAGCTGACGACACAACTAAAAATGTACAGTTCATTTCGTTTCCCAGTGTTCCCACCCGGGAAAATAACAAAACCAAATATACCAATAGAAAGCTCGTTTTCTGACGAAAAAATACATATAACTTTTGACAGAAACTTTGTTAGTCTGTGAAGTCAAGGACCGCTGAAACCGAACTATGTCTGATCCCGCCTATAGGCGGGCGTGGACCAGCGGCGGGCTGGGGGTGTGGCTGGGGGTGTGGACTTCAAGAGGTTAATAGTCTAAGATTTTGTAATGAAATAATATTTACAAAGAAATATTGGCGAGTTTTTGAATAGCCAGTATTACTTGCTGCAAGTCAGTATCTGAAAAGAGAGATTGTTTCATATTGCAGTCAAAACTTATTAAAATTGACCCAGGAAAAATAAACAAGCAGTTGAACAAACTAAAATATTTGTAAATCAAGGAATAGAATCAAATTAAACTTTGGCAGCTATGTAAAAAGGTTGAATGGAAATAAAAAATTCTAAAAATAGGCGATATTGTAAACATTCTATAACCTATAACAACGTAACGTGGCGATTTGACAGTTCTGGGAAAATGTAAACGGACACCATGTGTAACCAACAATGTTTTCAATGTGACTTGTATAAAAATTTTTGATGAGGTGATTAGTACATGCTTTGGCCAACTTACGTGAATCCTACTCTAAATTAGTTAATAAATGTAAATAAAGTTAATGACATTTCAAAATACAGACTGGAAGAAAAAAATAATTTCATATGAATGAAGGAAAATATATCGAGAAGGATTTAAGGAAAAATTATCAGTGATATAAATAAATACCTTACAATATCCGGTTTTTCGTTTCTATAACTGCGATATGTTTCGTGGCAACAACCACATCTTCAGGCAGCGTCTTTGAGGACTTGTCATAGAATTAAAATAAGAACGCCGAATTTTTTTGGGTGTTTTTATTTTAATTCTATGATAAGTCCTCAAAGACGCTGCCTGAAGATGTGGTTGTTGCCACAAAACATGTCGCAGTAATAGAAACGAAAAACCGGATATTGAAAGGTATTTATTTATATCACTGATCTAAGCATCAATATCCAGTAGTAGGAAAATGAATTTTGAAAAAATTATGATATGTGATGGGCTACAACCAAACATAACTGCCCCCTTGAAGAGCTTTAGGTCTTCATTTGCTTGTAGCTTCCATCTTTAGTCTTGATCTTCACAACACATACAACATTGTCTGATCCTGGAAAAACTTCTGTTATCCGACCTCTCTGCCAAAATAGCGGGTTGTTATCTGTTTTGAGTAATACTAGGTCTCCGACTTTAACGTTTGGTGAACGTTTCCTCCACTTAATGCATTGTTGCAGGGTATGAATGTAACCAAGACTCCGGAATTTCCAGAGTTGTTGGACAAATTGTTGTATTAATTACCAGTTTTTGAGTTTGTTCGATGGAATTGCAGTGACATCCAGTTCTGGATTAGAGAGACTAATGAAGTACCAGTAAGAAAATGACCAGGTGTCAAAATCGAAATCATTCAGATCATTTGACATTGGATGCAATGGGCGTGAGTTAAGAATAGCCTCGATTCGAGCCATCGTCATTAACGTCATTAGTACTGAAGTTCCCATTATGCATTTTAGATGATATTTGACAATGCGGACTGCACGCTCCCAAAGTTTACAGCGATGTGGTGCAGATGGAGGGTTGAAGAAAAAGCGTGTCGTGTGCGAAACTGCAAAACTATGTATTTTTGTTTGTGAGTGATTATTCTTGATGGATGACTGAACAATTTTTCATAGTTCTGAATTGGCTCCCATGAAATTGGTTTTTACAGACATAATAAATATCACTGCAGATTCCTCGCCTGGATACGACTCGTGTGAGAGATGCAATGAATGCATCTGTTGTAAGATCGGTTACAACCACGATACGCATAGCTTTCATCACCATGCATTTGAATATGCTTAGGTATACCTTGATTATTTTGATATATCGAAGGTTGATGATCTTGCAAGGAAGTGGACCCCTGTAATCTACTCCAGGTGATATGAATGGTTTGACAGGTGTTATTCGCACAGTAGGTAAATCCGCCATGATTGGTGTTTGTTGATGATGACAAGTGGTACATTTGTGCAACTCTGATCTGGTGACATTCCGAGCATTGAAAATCCACACATGTTGAGTTAACACAGACTGGACAAACTGTGGACCTGCGTGTAGATGTTGAGATTCATCTATTCAATGAGTGTAAGTACTACATGACGATGTTGAGGTAATAATACTGGATGTTTGACGTCACAAGCAAGTGTTTACTTTCGTAATGTACCTCCAACACAAATAAATTGGTGAGCATCAATGAATGGAGCTAAATGAGCGAGATTGTGAGGACATTTACCATTGCAAAGTTCATTAAAGAATTTATGCAGGGTTGTCGGGTAGCAAAACATATATTGTGATACATGCAGTGTTCAGTTCTGCCACAGTAATAGGACCCAAAACTCGATGTGCCGACTTACAATTAATTGTGAATAAATCTCATTAATAATACAGTGATCCAGGGGTGCCCATCCCCCCCCCCAAATTCAGCAAACACCTCCCCCAAAATTTGGCTAACCCCCCTCCCCTTCGTTAACAGCAATAAACTGAAACTGAGTATGCAGGTCTGCTGCAACGGTGTTATTTAATTTTTAATATACAGTTTTTGTGGCTCTTACTTGAATGAAAATCAAAATAATCCATCATAAATTTTGATCAATAAAACACTAAGTAGTATCGTATGCATAACATTAAATACTGGTAAATACCTCTCGAAATTTTTGAACCTTAATAAGATATGAATAATTGCATCTTTAAAATTTCAGTTTACAGTTAGAAAATCACAAAAAATCAGTTCTATAACATTTTATAAATGTGTTAAAAACAATTTCTTCATATTTTCAAGCAACTATTTCTCAATTTCTTCATAAAAAGGCATTTCTGCTTCTATATTTAGTCAGTGCTGATTATTTTATTGATGGAATCATGGCCGAACCATTTTGCAGCCGACCGTCGCGGCCGATATTATGTATCATTATAGCTCTTTGCGGCGTTCGCAAAGTTATTTCCACTGTTTTCCACATTTAGTAGATATTTGTGTGAATGAATAGTGAATATATGAATTAAAATAGTCCAAGGATTTAATCAGCCATTAAAGAAAAGAAAACTGTTATTTTCTTTTTTTACAATTTATTTTGGAAGTCTGTACATGAATAAATTAATATACATAATTGTTATTACAAAATTTCAATGTAATCGGTAGAAGCAAAACCTAATGCCTTAAATGAATGCTGTTTACAATATTTGGATTGCATTGATAAAAAGCATAATCATTACATCAATTTAAACCAACATTGTACATTGGTTAATTTTCAGTCTTTCGGTATGTCTTAAAAATAACAATATACATAACAATGTTTTAAAACATATTATCATTACCCTTAAATTCTATAGGGGAACCTTCTCGATTTGAAATTAAATTGAATTGCAGTTTGTTAAAAATGAAACTTTGATAATGTTTTGAAAATTGTAAAAACTGAAGTTAAATAAGACTGATTGTTTAAGACTTATGTTACATATACTATAACTACTTAATGTTTAAAAGATACTAAGTGTGTAGTCAAAAATAAATAGTATTTATAGAAGAACAGATTCTTGAGATTATTAAGTACTTAACTATTGCCACTGATTACCTTGTAATAACTTGTTCTGTTTTTTTCTGTCTAAAGTTGTCTCTCCCTCTGTAGACATAAAGTTC
The DNA here is from genome assembly GCA_035578135.1 of Flexamia atlantica. Lineage (NCBI taxonomy): Eukaryota > Metazoa > Arthropoda > Insecta > Hemiptera > Cicadellidae > Flexamia > Flexamia atlantica. The sequence continues at coordinate 16,337,844 of JAQJVK010000006.1, read as the reverse complement.
TTGGAAAGTTCCTTTTGTACACAATAAATTGCTTAAAATGACATCTCAACATGCATTTAACAAATGTGTATAATATTAATAATTTGACGGTTTAAATTATATAATAAAAATAAACTAAATGTAAAATAAACCATTAGACTTTATGTTCATAACATGGGTATATAAAAAATACAAATGACACTCCACTTAGAATATGATTTAAAATTTTTCAATTAGAATGTTTTACGACCACAGATAAAATAATTTTTGGTATATAGAAAGGTTTTGAAATTGATAGTCCTGATTGATGATAGAAAGAGTATTGATAAAGAAATAACTCCAACCATAAAGGCGCACAACCAAGAAGTATGACTACGCTACCTGACATAACAACAAACTATAAAAACTTATTTAAATTGCTTTTACCAAACTGTGACTTTCCTCATCTAACATGATGTAGTGGAACAGTTAAGACACTTTGGTAGCTACAGAAGACTTCACTTCAGCTTGGAATCAATGTATTGCAGATACTCTTTGCTGACGGCCGTGAGGGTGACACCTGAGACTACGCCTGCAGTCACGGCCAGCAGCTTGTTGTCAGGCAGTATGTTCCGCAGCACGGCCCACAGCAGCACAGAGCCGAATGTGAACAGCAGCGACCCGCACGCACTGCAACAAACGGCAAATAACAACTACCCAGCTGACGGCCGTGAGGGTGACACCCGAGACAACGCCCGTGGTCACGGCCAGCAGCTTGTTGTCGGGCAGTATGTTCTGCAGCTCGGCCCACAGCAGCACAGAGCCGAATGTGAACATCTGCTTTATTTACATTTCGAACATCACATTTTCGTGCCTAGTATAGGATGTTATTTTTTTAAAGCCTTTTGCAACTAAAAGCCTATTTAGTAGAGAATATTTTTGCACGCTTACTTTTGAACCTTATGTTGATTCTATTTTATGCGAGGCTTCATTCAATGCTTTAGGGGCTATTCTCTTTCTGCCATCTCTTCTCTTTCTATACTCTCGTGACAGATGCCTCGGTGGCATCCAGACCTTTCCGCATGCTTTATAATGACTTTTTTTTTTAAAGAACTGAGATATTTCTCATAGGTTACAAATTACATATCATATAATGAAGAAGGAAACTTTTGGTATTGTGAATCCCTGCTGAAGGACAAAAACTAGCTAATCAATTCAGATACTGCATGTGCTCTTACCCCACCTAATCCTATTAAAGAAAGGAGTGGAAACTAATCTAGGCCTAGATAACTTTTGACATACCTGTACATGATTTGTTTCTGCTTGGGAGCAGACTGTACCAGCTTTGTGTTTGATATGTATAGTCCTGTCCCAACAACAGAGCCCAGAAGTAAGAAATTTGTAATGTCTCTCTTCGGAGAAATCCTAAAAACAAGAGTAGGTATTCTTAATCTTAAACAAAACATATTTCACCTTATGAAATGAAAAATAGATGTATTCCAATAGATACAAAAATATTCCATTGTACACATGCAGCAAGCAATAAATACATGCATAATAACTTACTCATAACAATGGGATTTATAATACTATCTATAGCATGCTCCACATATTACTTATTCTTATAAACATTTCTCCAAGCCTACATTGGAAAAGGCCTACATGGGCAATAGCCTGTGCGTAGGTCTTGTAGTTGTTATCGATCACTAACTAATATAATATGTGACATTTGATTTAAACATTATTTTTTTATACAAAATAAAACGTATTTTCAATCATTAATCTAAATAAGGCCACGATAGTTTTCGCGACGTCGTAAAGCAGTAATATGGATACCAAACAGTTTAAGCAATTCTTAGAATTGCAAAAAGACTGCGGCAACAACTACTGAACTAACAATTGAGGGAGGAATTCTTTTCCGGAGTCAAAGAGTTGTAATACCTAAATCAATGCGACAAGAAGCACTCAAAGACCTACATCAAACTCACATAGGAATTACAAAAATGAAACAATTGGCCTGTCGATACGTTTACTGGAAGTCAATTGATAAAGACATTGAAAAGCTCGTGCAAAAGTGTCAAGCATGTGCTTCAGTAAAAGGAAACCCACCAAAAAGCTCCAATTCATCTATTGATGGAACCAGAACATAACTGGCAGTATGTTCATGTTGATTACGCGGGACCATTTCAGGGGCATTATTACCTAGTTTTGGTCGATGCTAAATCCAAATGGGCCAAAATTTACCCTTGCAAAACACCTCCTACCTCAACATCTATTGAGATATTACAAGATATTTTTTCCCGTAATGGATTTCCGGATATAATAGTGTCTAACAACTCCAGTATATTCACAAGTGGAGAATTCCGAACACTTTGTAGAAAGGCAGGGATCTTCCAAAAATTCATTGCACCTGGACATCCGGCAACAAACGGGCTTGCAGAGCAAAATATACAAACACTGAAACATCGACTCTCAGCAATGACGAATGAATTGCTTACAATGTATCAGAAAATACGAAAAATTCTGTTTAGATATCGAGCAACCCCATTTCAGTGTGGAAAGTCACCAAGTGAACTCTTCCTTAACCGACAAATAAGAATAACTCTTAATGCTCTCAAACCGTTCAGTGCCAAACATGAACGAATGCCAGGAATTGAAGCTCCAAAACACTCAACTCGGCAGTTATTAGAGGGGGAGAGAGTCCAGGCTAGATATTATTCGAATGACAAAGACATGTGGAAACCTGGCGTTATACTAAAGAACCTTGGGAAACTTCATTATAAGGTCAAACTGGATGATGGATACATATTTAAGAGACATATAAATCAATTAAGAAGATCTGGAGAATCTGGATTAAGGGAAACACAAATCGAAAGCAAAGAAAATGAATCCAATAGAATGACAAATAGAAGTTCGACAAGGATTCCTAAGAAGCCGAACTACTTAAAGGACTATATAGTCGGTCCTGAGGATTTCAAATAACTGAGGGAGAACTGTACTGTCCATTTAATATTTGCAGATGATTTAATATTTATTTACAACATATGACTTGTCATTTTGTTCATAATCTGTCTATCAATATTGTAAATAAAGGATACAATGTTTCTTAAAATGTATTTTCAATCATTAATCTAAATAAGGCCACGATAATATCTATCTATATATATATGAGGAGGTGGATTCCAAAAGTGCCTAAGTCATTTTTGGTCAAAATTTATAGCAATGAGTGGAATAGGTTGTAAAACACCACGTGCACATATTCATTATAGTATTTATTCCAAAAGCTCCTAAATCAGGTCTATACTACTGTTTAAAAATCAATATTCTTTCCAAAACGTATTAGGTCAGTAAAATTTCTTCCATAAGAGCCTAAGAGAATCAGACACAGTGCACATGCGTGACTCTAGCATTGTCAGATGTGGAACTGCTTCAGTTTCAGGTCATGTCTGATTATTGTTGGTGTTGTGAATTTAGTGGTGTTGTGAGATAGTTAGTGGATTTACAATAACAATCAAGATGAAGAACCTCATAGTTTTAATATACAGATCCTTATTCCAATGTCTGCTGATGCAGTGTCAAGAATTAAAACAGCTACAGCCAAAGACATCGAGCTCTCAAAACTGAAGGAAACTATTGAATGGATGGCCTGATGATCGTTCTGCTTTGAGACCGGAATCGGCTAAGTATTTTACCTTTAGAGAGGATTTGAGCTGTTATGATGGCGTCTTGTTTAAGGGTAACCGTATAGTTATCCCTAGTGAAATGAAATCAGAAATAATGCAAAATATTCATCGGCCCCACAAAAGAATTCAAAGTTCAATTGAAATTGCTCGAGACTATGTGTAATGGATCAACATGGAAAAAGATCTTGAACAATTTATATCTAGATGTAAAGTGTGTAATAAGAATCAGCGAGACAAACCTCAAGAAATTATTCTTCAAGAAAATGTACCACATAATAATAATAATAATAATAATAATAATGCCTTTATTAAACAAGCATTTCTCTGGTACACCAGCTTTTCAGAACAACTTGACAAATCAATTGAAAAATCTCACAAAAAATTTACAAAACACATTTATCAAAAATAGGTTATACTTAACTATGCTCTATTAACAATTCTTTTATTTTTCTTTTGAAATAAGCATAGCTTAAGCTTTTTAGGCTATCGTGGAGCTCATTGTATAACCGGGGGCCAAAGTATGAAAAACTTTTCCTCCCAAATTCAAGATTTACTTTGGGAAAGTGGAGTCTCCCACCATGGCGAGTTCTGCGTTGAGAGACCTCGTTGCGGAAGGAGAGCCTCTCGCAAAGGTAGTTGGGCTCGCTTGTCATCAAAACCCTGTGTGTCATACAACATGTCATCATGCTGCATACAGCTTCCACAGGCAGCAGCTTGACCGCTTCACGGTATAGGGATATATGGTCGTATCGGTTTAAGCAAAAAACAAAGCGAACAGCAGAGTTTTGGAGCTTTTGGATCCGACCTAAATCCTCTTTTGAAAGGCTGTTGCCATATGAGGGAAAGCAGTAATAAAATACTGATAATATCAGTGACTGCACAATATGTAATTTTGCGGTTTCTGGCAGCAGACTCCTAAACCTATACAGACCTCTTAGTCTTCCCAGGGCTCGCTGGGAGGCATGCGTTACATGATTTGAGAAGGAGAGATTTTTGTCCACACCAAGTGTCTTGATCTTGTCACAAATTGCTAGGCTTTCGCCGTCAAGTGAGATGCTCTCTCCACTATTTTTGAGAATCTGTACTAGGTTGAATGGTGCAGTGTGCAAAACAGTACACTTATTAGAATTGAGCTTAAGGCCATTGTCAGCAGACCATCTAGAAATGTTCTGCAGATCAGCGTTGATTTGACTGAAGGCCTCCCTCATAAGCTCAGGGACATATGATAAAAGTAGCTGGGTGTCATCAGCGTACAAATGAGCTGTGCAGTGTTTTACACAATTAGGAAAATCAGCTGTATATAGCGTGTACAGGATAGGCCCCAGGCAACTGCCTTGAGGAACACCTCGCCGCTTGGCAATTGGTTCCGATGTTTCACTCCCTAGTCTGGTGACCTGAAGTCTGTCTTTGAGATACGATTGAACCCACTTAGTGATTTCTTCACCAAATCCAAAGTAAAGCATTTTTGCAATCAACATATTGTGGTCTATAGAGTCAAATGCCTTGGAATAGTCTAGCATTACCAGGGTACTGTGTCTACCCTTGTCTTTATTGTCGATCATATCACTGAATAGGTTCGTAAGGGCAGTACATGTGCTGTGGTTTTTTCTAAAGCCTGACTGAAGTTTTGGGAGCAATTTTTGGACATTTAAAAATTCATTTATCTGCTTGATAACCACTTTTTCTAGGATCTTGGATATTGCTGGTAATATCGAAATAGGTCTTAATTGTTCAACACAAGTTGGGGCTGTTGTTTTAGGTAAGGGACGAATGATACTCTTTTCCAAGCTTTTGCAAATACGCCTTCTTTTAACAATTCATTTATCAGATGCATAATGGATTTAATGGCAAATGGGCTCTAAATTGGATCTAAATTCATCATTAGCTTCATTTTGTCTATTATTCATGAAAACATTCAGAACATCTCTGTTTATGTCAATGTCAGACCCCATATTTGCAAAGTATCTATTGATTTCACCAGCATCAAAATCATGCACAATTTGTGATTCACTGTTAGTGTTAGTATGTATATCACATTGCTTCAAGCATGTCCAAAAGTCTTTACTATTCTTTGTCGAAGATATTCTATCAGTAAAATACATTTTTTTTGCTCTCCAGACCATTTTATTCAGATTATTTCTCATGGACTTGTACATTTCCCAATCTCTGGCATTTCGTGTTTTCCAATATTTATTTCTAAGTTTCTTTTTCATTTTCATCAGAGCTTTGATTTCATTATTTCTCCATGGGGCACTTTTCTTTGTTACCTTTTTGCATGTAATTGGCGCGTGAGTATTAAAAACTTTCAATATATTCAAAGTTATGGCCTTTTCAATGGTATCTACCCCTTTCATTTGCACAATACTCTCCCAGTCCAAGTCTTTCACTGCCTCTTCAACATTGAAATCAGAGAAATTTCTGTAATGAATAATCTTTGGTTCCAATTTTTCTTTCTTTAAAATCAGGTCACAGTAAACTAATTTGTGGTCTGTAATCGCCTTCCCTCTGTGATCTAAGATACTAGCTGCATCAATAACGCTGTTTCTCTTGACCTCAGTCGACTTGTCCACAATAATGTGGTCTATTAAAGTGGCCGAGGTTGCTGTCACTCTTGTCGATTCATTTATCAGTTGTACTGTATTTGTTTCTTGCAAGAGTCGGTGTAAGTATTTTGACTTATGACACGTTTTGGAGTTCAGATCAATGTTTCTATCACCAATACAGATCACAGAGTTGACTTGGACTGCCAGATCAACAAACAGAGAGTGAAACAAAGACCCTGGCAGTACGTTGGAGCTGATGTTTTTGAATATGGAAGGAAAGATTTCTTGGTTGTCGCTGATTCATACTCTGGATATTTTGAATGTGAACAGTTAAGAAACAAAAATAGAGTCTCTGTTGGCACTAAACTACAGAAATACTTCTCAACTCATGGTATTACAGATTAACTGAGAACTGATGGAGGGCCCTGTTTTGCATCAGTTGAGTTTACTCGATTTGCTTCAGAATGGAAGTTCCAGCACAGAGTTTCATCTCCTCACTTTCCTAGGTCTAATGGCTTAGCAGAAAGATACCTCCAAGAGGGTAAGAATCTCATCATGAAATGTCAAGAGGAGCAATCTGTCACATATCTTGCGCTTCTCCACCATCCCAATGCACCAAGAGGAAATCTGGGTTCACAAGTTCAGCGGCTAATGAGCCAAAGAACAAAGGCTATGATGCCAACTATAAACCGACAACTCATTCCATGTGTCGTGAAGAATGTATCAAACCATATCGAAAAAATCAAAAGGCAAGAAAAATTTTTCTGTGATAGAAGAAAGAAAGATCCAGAGGAATTTAAAACTGGTGACAAAATATTCTTCAGGCTACGACCTAAATATTGGCTCTCAGCTAAAGTAATCAGAGTTGGCCCAGAACCACGTTCCTACATAATTGAAACAGATGGACGAAAATACAGAAGAAATGGATGGTTCCTTAGAAAGGATAAATCTCCTGTTTCAAATCAGCCATCCACTCAATCTGATGGTTTGAATCTGAATCCCTCATCAACCTTAAGGCAAAGCTCAAGATTCAGAAGGATTCCAAACCGTCTTGATTTGGGGAGATGACAGTAAAGTATACAATCAGGTGTTTTGTTCTTGCATATGATTTATGTTTGTTATTGTTTTTATTATGTAATTCATTCAGTTTTGTGTTGACTGACAATAAACATGTCTCAAATGTCAAATACTGTATTTTATTAATTAACTTAAAGACAACCTTAACTCTGAACTTTCTGTAAAAAGACTGTGGCGAATGTGGATAGGTACCCAGACTGCTGAAATAAAGCCCATTGCTTCATATTCTAAATTTTTCAAAATATTTTTAAGAAAATTTATTCTTAGTTTTGGGAGCCCGAAAACAGATGTAGGCTATGTTCATTTTGCGATATGACCAAATGTCAAATCAAGGCTTATAATGACCCTAGCGTCAAGGTGCGTTTAATGACTGAATACCGGCTTCACAAGCTAAGAGCAAAAAGGTTTTACGAAATTTTGAGGAGAGTAGAAACGAATGTCATCAGGGTCTCTTTTGATATGGAGCAAAACCAACCTCTTCCCAAGTTAAGAATAGGAGAAGTTTTTTAAGCAAGACAAATCTGGGTCTATAACTTGACGTTTGTCTTATTAGAGGATCAACATAATAGCTCAAACACATACGTGTACACTTGGAATGAAGCCCAGAGTGGTCGGGGCTCCAACAAAGTGCAGTAAAACCCCACTTAAGCGGACCCGGCTCAACCGGAACCCGGGTTAACCGGAACGGCCGATGGACAGAAGATGACTGTAAATAGGTCTAGTTGTGACTGTTTTAAAGATAAATTATTGAAACAAATTAAAAATTATTACAGTAAATGAGATTTTTTGCTGTTTGTAAATCGGTGGATGTTATAAACATAATAACGTTAAATAAATATTAAGATGGATTTGTATTTTGGCGTATTTTTCGTATTCTTGCATCGAAAATACCAACCTTAGATTATCCGGAAAATCAATTATTGGAACGGTCTCACCCCCATTGGTCCGGTTAAGCAGGGTTTCACTGTAGCATCAGCTTTAAATAATATCTTGGAGAAATTGGAGGAAAAGTTTAAGGTGTGCCAGAAAAGTCTTTAACATTAAGACTATTCTCAGATGCATGTACTGGCCAGAATAAAAATACAAATATTACGTTTCTACTCCAGTATGTTCAAAGTTCCAGAGCCTTTAGATGTTTTGAACACTATTTCCTGATCAGAGGACATAGCTCTATATGCCTCCTGACCAAGTATTTGGTAGATTTGAAAAGCAGTTCAGAAATAAGGAAACAATCCTAGAGCCTAATGAGTATCACAATATTTTTGCAACAGGTGCTGTTGTGAATGTTTTAGGCACTGATTGGGTGTTCTTAAACTTAATGGAAACATCAAAGAAGGCCATTGTTAAAAAACTTCCCTTTAAAATGAGGGATCAATGTGTTTTTACTTATTCAAACCAAAGTCAAACGTATTGAGTATTGAGTATTGAGGTTAAAAACCGTTACACTGGACAACCAGTGACTGTGAAGGTTGCAAAATCAGCTTAGCTACTAGAAAGAAGCTTATGAAGAAGTCAACATTTTGCCAGAAAAAACCACATAAATGACGAGAAAGGAAAAGATGTAGAGAAACTTTTGAAATTTGTGACATTAACTGAAAGTGCTAAATAGTTTTACCAAAGTGCTCTATCAAACAACGCAGATGGTGACGAAGACAACAACACGGTTGTTTATGATGAAGAGAGGAGCCTTTCATTTGAACTTTCTAACCTTATGCCACTGTTTAATCCTAGACCGAAACAATATGTGTCTGTGAGCACGATAGCGGCTGTAAATATAGTCCGATCTTAATGAAATTTGGTACAGACATGTTAAGTGGTAATCAATCGGACGAGTTCGAAAGGACCACCGGATGGGGGTAAGGGGGGATAAACCCCTCCAAAAATGGGTTTTATAAGTTCTTTACACGCAAAAATATAAATAATCTAATTTTACTTGGCACCACTGAATTAAGCTAAAAAAAATTTAGTATTTTGAATCATTGCTCTATGTCTATTGGTTACCGAGATATTGAAAGTGGTAAACACAGAACGTTGTCCCAATGTTAACCTTATGGGGAATAAGTAAAAGTCTATATCTTTCTTATATCTCATCACATTTTAATAAAACTTGGTTGGTGGCTTCATCTAAATGAGATCTAATGTTTAATAGTCCATGTGTCGTGGCAGCAAACCTGCATACTCATTCCCCATGTTATCCTTAGGCCTATAGGAAATAAAAAATTCTATATCTTCCTTATTTTTAAACATATCTTAATAAAACTTGGTGTATGGCTTCTTCTAGTTAAGATATATTAAATATTGAAATAAAACCAACCAGTTTTAACACACCTGTTGCAGCAAACCTGCATACTCATTCCCCATGTTATTCTTATGGAGGTTACAAAAACATGTCGAATTTGCTATATTGGATTGAAATATGTTCTTTTGCATTTGAAATTCGCTGAGTATGCAGGTCTGCTGCAACGAGGGTATTTCTTTGGTAATCCGATATCAACTATCAACCTATCGTGTTTAAACTCGAACGATGTAGGCTACTGTTTCAACAACCAATGAAGAAACATCAATAATAATAAACAATAGGCCTAACCGGTTCTCTCACGAACAATAAAACATATAATACGTAAATGAAAGAAAACTAAAATTATTAAACTAAACATAATAAAGCTGACCAAAAAATTAAAATGTTACTTAAAGCTAACTAAACCACTTACATTATTTTTCATCATCCGCCATCTTTAACTAAAATACGGGGTGTCCACAAATTATCTTTACAAATTTAATTAGGCCTGTTGATAACAGACTTATACATGAAATAAAGACAATCTAATTTATTCTACTGAAAAGGATTGTTTACAAAGTTTTGGTTACATACTATGAAAGGTTTATCTAACTCAACATGTGCGCCATTCATTTCCCTCAGTATTCAGCTCTCTCCAAGTATTGTGCAGATGATTCTCATCAATTGTTTGAAATGTATGATTCTTTGCCGAAGTTCAACAAGGTTCTGAACCTTTGTTCGATATACCCTGCATCCTTAACAAATCCCCAAACGAAGAAATCCATAGGAGTAACATCAGGGGAACGAGGTGGTCATAGTATGGGGCCGCCCCTACCAATCCATCTGCCAGAAAAAGTTTCATCGAGATAATCACGTATATCTCTATCCCAATGTTTTTTATATACAACAATGAATACTTGATCTAGGCTAAATAAACTTTAGAACATATGTTTATACAACAAACAAACACCACAGAAATATTACTATTCGTTTTTCTTCCACAGACATTTAAAATTGTGAAGGTAATTTATAGACCTGACACCCGGTACTATCAGTAAATATATTTTCATGGAGTAATAAAACAATCAATATTAAATACAATGGAATAGGATTTCAAGTTCTGTCCTATAAACAATACATCGAACTTAGACTACCAGTAGGTCGTTTGATATTGTTTTCTTAGAAAGCAGATGTTGAATCGTCTGCTAACTTATAGGAACGAACGCCAGAAGATCAAATATAAAACTTGTTAGGCCAGTGATTAGGATTGTACCGTATCAACTTTTGATACTGTATACTCGATAGACAGCTATATAAAACAATTGAATAAAGAATTCATTAGTTTTAGGACTCTGAATTAGGCCTATCAGAGTTTAGGCTCCCCTGACAGTAAATTTCACTTAAGGCTTGACTGTATAAGACTGTTAACATAATTATGTTGAGGCTATGCTTTAGGCGAAAAAGCACACAAAAACCAAAATCATATAATAATTATACCATGGAAAGGTTAATACATAAATTGTTTGTTTTGGCATAGGTTACATCATCCAACTACAATAACTTAATAGTAGATTCAAAAGTACAGTGATGCAACTAGGACCTACTGTTGATAAATAAGTAATTTATTCTAAATATAGAACTGATTAAGGTTCTAAAATAACCGAGACGCAAAACCCGGCTTTTATGTCATTTTAAGGGCGGTAATACGGGCTAGGTCTAACAGAGCAAAGATTTAACTTACTTGACCATCCAGTTGGGATTCATGACGTTGACAGCAAGAATACCGTAGTTAGCAACTCCAAACAAAGGGGCGTAGTGATTTAAAATATTTGACTTGGTAAGAGGTTTAATTCCATATTTTTCCATGGTAGCTTGCACGTTACCACTGGGAGAAGAGACCGCCATGTTTAACAGACAGCTATTATGAACGAAAAGTAATCCAGACGACAACAGATGGCAGTATGTTAAAAAACTTTACCAGTGATGTAACTTAAAGAAAGAATTTTATTGTTTTATACTTTTCTCAATATGCAGTATAATCAAACCATAACCGGAGCACAAAATTAGGGGGGTGGCCAGTAAACATACCTCGTCGTCCGATAAAACTCAGCTTGAGCTTTCAAAACTTCGTGGTGTATAGGGCCTTTTACTTTTTTAGTAAATTTACTGTAACAGGTCAGCAATAACAGAGTGCAGGCCAAAGTTCAATTTCAACGAATTTCCTCTATAGGGAAGAAGCTACTTCCGTATGGTTCATGGTAAGACCTAAGCCCGGGACCATCATAACTTTTCCCCATTTGCTGAATGATGGGTCACCGGATTGTATAATATGTGTGTCTGTCAGCACGATAGCGCTCGCAAAAATAGACCGTTCGGAATGAAATTTGGCACAAGCGTGCAAAGTAGTGATTATTCGGATGAGTTCGAAAACCAGCCCGATCGGACCATCAGAAGAGGGGTTGAGGGGGGGAAATCTCCCAAAAATGGGTTTTTAAAATTTTTTACAAAGGAAAATTAATGTCATCTAATTTTGGTTTACAAAATATTAAATCTAGCTTGAAAAACAAATAATTTGATATTTCTCCGTCCATTGGTTACCGAGATACTGAGGGTGGTAAACACAGTACGTTGTCCCAATGTTAACCTCATGGGAAATAAGTAAAATTCTATATCTCGCTTATTTCTCAATATATCATGATAAAAATTATAATGAAAAAAATTATAACAAATCATAATGAAAATTGGTTTGTGGCTTAATCTTGATAAAATATAATAGTCTAAAATTCCCGATATTTCCGATATTATTTATATACCTGTCCGTAGGCGCGATAACTTTTGTAAAAAAGGTCCGATCTAGATGAAATTTGGAAGGAACGTGTAAAGCGTCATTCATGACTTCGAGATCGAAAACCAGCAAGATTAGTTTACTCTAAGAAGGTTTTTTACGAAATAAAATTTATTTTCAAAATTTAACACCTTTTTACTGATTTTTTTAAAAATTTAGTTGTCAAAATTGAATTTAGCTTAAAAAACAAACAATTTTTATTTTGAATTATTATTCTACGTCAATCCGTTGCTTAGATATCGGATGTGCTAAACACAGTACGTTGTCCAATATAATTTTTAATTTTACCCTCCAAAGAGCAGGGCCGGCCCCAGGCAGGGGCGGGCGGGGAAGCTGCCCAGGGCCCCGCGCATTAGGGGGCCCCGCGCTTTCGAAAACCCCGCACAAAAAATCTTCACGATCCAAATGAAATTATGGATGATATTTTATCTGTTTCAAAACGTGATTAAAAAAGTTCATAACGCGACAAGTGCAAATCTAGATATACGAATTTATTGGATTGGTAATGGTGGGTCCTTTCTTATGTTAGTACTTCTGTAGAAGACAGGCTGTGGAAATCTCGGGGAACAAGATTTCCCCAAGTCTAATAAATGCAGTATTTTGCTAAATAGTCCAGGCAACGAAAAGGTATAGAGGGAATTTTTTAACACAATTTTTGACTTTGCAGTTTTGTTTGGACTAGTTATTAGGAGGTAAACATTTCAAAATTCCCCGCCCGTAGCCCTTGAGCGGGGGAGGGAGGGGGTCTGAAGCTACCATATTTTGGTTTTTCCTAAACATCTTGAAAACTATCAACTTTTATTATTTCCTATTAAATTTGAAAATTAAAGAAAATTACATTTCCTGTAAGATAGGCCTAAGTATTGTCTATTTTGGTCCAAACATTTACAAGGTAAGCACTAATTTTATTAATATTTAAACTAATATCTCTTTTTTAAGAAATACATGAAAATTTGTGGGTAACATAGGCCTACATGCCAAATGGGACAACGCTTTTTCACCTTAAGGAAAACTAGCAGCATTTAGGAAATATTGACAAAATTTCCAGTAATTTGACACCTCAATCATAAAATTGGTCTAAAATAAAGGTGTTGGTGAGCTCACAAAAAAAACTTATTTTTCAAGGAATTATTATATATTTGTAAAAATTACTTGAAAAATAACGTTTTTTGTGAGCTCGCCAACACCTTTATTTTAGAAAAATTTTTGTGAGTGAGGTGTTAAATCACTGGAAATTTTGTAAATTTTTCCTGAATACTGTTCATTTTCCTTTAGGTGAAAAAGCGTTGCCTCATTGGGCATGTATGTTACCACACAAATTTACATGTATTTCTTATGGAAGGAATATTTGTTTAAATATTAATAAAATTAGTTCTTACCTTGTGAATTGTTGGACCAAAGTAGGCATAATATATACTTTTCTTACAGGAAATTTAATTTTATTTAATTTTCAAATTTAATAGGAAATACTAAATTTTGATAGTTTTCAAGATATTTAGGAAAAACCAATAAGTGGTACCTTCAGACTCCCCCCCTCCCTCATTCAAAGGCTACGGACGGGGACTTTTGATATGTTCACCTCCTAACTGTCCAAACAAAGGTGCAAAGTCAAAAATCGTGTTCCAATAAATGCCCTCTATACCTTTTTGGTGTCTGGACTATTTAGCAAAATACTGTCTTTATTTTACTTGGAAAATATGGGGGACTGTAGGGGGGAATCAAGGGGGTAAGGGAGGGGACTTTTGGCTAGAAACTTGTCTTTATAGTCGTAATTGACGGTGAAAAATTCAGCTTTTTCCTATTTTCCCCTCCCATTAAAACCCCAGGTTGAATAAACTTCGGTGGCGTAGCACGCGGCCGTTGCAGGCGCTATAAAACATGTTTTACTTGTATTAGCAAGGAAATATATGAGAAAAGCAAGCCAAGTATGATATCATTTCAAAGCTTATAAACAGGAGAGGATATTTAGTGCAAAACAGTTCCATAACGGAATTGATTTGAGCCTTGTTTTTAGGCAAAATATAAATATATAGGTTCAAAATGAAGGGAAATGGTTTTTTTCTGTTTAATTAAAAAAAATAGACGTAGAAAAGTAAATCAATTGTATAACACTGTGTGAAATTTTTTAATTATTTTTTATAAATGTGAAAACAACAAATTATAAGAGGTATCTCAAAGGGTTTCTGGGCTATAAACAATTTAGCAAAATACTGCATTTATTATACTTGGAAAACATGGGGGGGCTTTAGGGGGGGAAGCAAGGGGGGTAGAGGTGGGGGCTTTTGGCTAGAAGCTTGTCTATACGGTAGTAGTTGATGGTGAAAAATTCAGCTTTTTCCTATTTTCCCCTCCCCTTAAAACTCCAGGTTAATGAACTTCGATGGCGTGGCGCGCGGCCGCGACTGGCGCTGTAAAACATGTTTTACTTGTATTAGCAGGGCATTATGTGAGTCAAGTATGTTATCATTTTAAAGCTTATAAACAGGAGAAAATATTTAGTTTCAAACGGCTTTCTAATGGAGGTGATTCGAACATTATTATTAAGCGATATATAAATATTTTAGGTTGAAAATGAAGGAAAATGCTTTTTTTCCAAATTAAACAGGAAAATAGACGCAGAAGGTGTAAACTAATCGTGAAACACTATAGTACATTATTTTTAGAGATTTTTTTTACGAATCCGATAACAACAAAATGTAAGGGATATTTCAAATGATTTCCGAAATAGTCATTTTTACAAAATACTGCATTTTTTAAACTTAAAGAACAATAAGCGGCTAGAGGGGGGGGGGGAAGAAAGAGGGGTAGGGGTGGGGACTTTTGGCTAGAAGATTGTCTATACAGTAGTAAATTATAGTCGATCGCCTCTTTTTAGGAACAGATTGACTGGACTATAGGGCCGGCCCTGCCAAAAAGTTTAGTTACCATGATTTAACAGATTTAAAAAATACAATTCTGAACATATGATTAAATTTTCAGGTTATGAATATTTTATTTGTATTTATTTTGAATAGGTAGAGGTCATTGATCAAGATTATGCAGAAAATATATACTAAAAAAAAACCCCGTTGCAGCAGACCTGCATACTCAGCGAATTTCAAATGCAAAACGAAATATTCCAATCCTACATAGCGAGATTTGACATGTTTTGGTAAGCTCCTTAAGAATAACATGGGGAATGAGTATGCAGATTTGCTGCTACAGGTATATTAAAACTGGGTGGTTTTAATTCCATATTTAGTAGATCTGAACTAGAAGAAGCTATTTACCAAATTTTATCAATATATGTAGAGAAATAACCGAGATATAGAATTTTATTTATTTCCCATAAGGTTAACATTGGGACAACGTACTGTGTTTACCACATTCAATATCTCGGTGACCAATGCACATAGAGCAGTGATTCGAAATACTAAATTGTTTGTTTTTTTGAGCTGAATTCAATGGTGCCAACAAAAATTCGATAAATTTTATTTTTCTATGTAAAAAACTCAAAAAACCGATTTTTGAGGGGGTTTATCCCCCTTTACCCCCCCTTCCGGTGGTCCGATCGGGCTGGTTCACGAACTCGTCCGAGTGATTACCACTTAACACGTCTGTACCAATTTTCATTAAGATTGGACCATTTTTACGGCCGCTATCGTGCTAACAGACAAATATATATATAAATATATAGATACATGACTTGAAAATGAACTAATGTATCGAAACTAGTCGTCGAAATAAAAAATGTTTCAAAAAAGGGTACTTTGTTTCTTAACTTAATAATGTTAACTAAAATAATATATATATATATATATATATATATATATATATATATATATATATATATATATATATAAATTCGAACGAATGGTGTTTTTTGCTTCTGGTGGCCCCAAAACGAAAAGTTATCATAGTCTCGGGCTTAGGTCTTACCATGAGACCTACGGTAATAGTTTCTTCCCTATAGGGGAAATTCGCTAACACCGCACAAATTATTTTTAAACTTAATAAAGGAAGTATGAGCATTTGGAGGGGGGATGTTTAGGTCTAAACTGCCTGAAAATGTAGCATAGTATATGGTATGTTTAATGTGATGGGGATTGATAATATGTTTTATTGAAATTGGCTGGAGATGCAGGGCTGCTACAACAGGGGTGTTTTAATTATAAAACTGACCATATAATTGAATTTTTATTTTTTTCATGAGATTTAAGTTATTTGTTTGTTTTGAGTGTTTTGAATTCATTGATTAAATGTTTGTTGACATTATAACAAGATAACATTTTTTTTATTAAAAGACTCAGAATTATATAAAATACAAAAGTGTATGTGTTACAAATGAAAACCATTGTGGTCTCCTTGTTGATTTTCCCCATGTTTAAAGCTCAAGAATGATTAAATATACGTTTTTAGTACATTATTTACTCAACGTATACAAACAATACTTTCCTTCAAAAAATATGTTGAATGCTCAAAAATATACAAAGTAAATCCTATGGAAATTCGCTGAGTACGCAGGTCTGCTGCGACGAGGGTGTATTTCTTGCAACGGGGGTATTTTTGGACCAAATACATTTTTTAAATTTAATTTCGTAGTTTACAAGGCTTTTGGTTATAATAAATGCGACTAAAAATTCAGGTAGCAAAATAATTATAAGTCGTAAGTTATTAAAATCTTACTATTTGGAAAAATATTTATAACTTAGGTCTATTGGCCTATTATGAGGGTTAGTCTTATATTTACTGTTACAGTTTATTTTGAAGATGATTACTTTGACAGTTTTAACAGAGTGCTGTTTGTGTGATAAGAAGCCACAGTTTTGTTCAATCTACGACGTCGATTAGATCCCCACAGGTGATCGATTAGGTGTCCCACAGGGATCATGGGATCAATCCTCGGCCCAGTATTGTTTCTTATTTACGTTAATGACGTCAAAACTTCATTGAATACGAGCAAAATTGTACAATATGCTGATGACACCTGTCTTTGTTTCAAATCAAAGTCGAAGACTAAGCTAGAAATTGAAGTTCACAATGAGCTCAACTCCTGTGTCCAATATTTTGATGATTTAAATTTAAAAACAAATGAAAATAAATCTAATTTTACAGTCTTTAGTAAGGGCCATTTAGCTTGTGATAACAATTATGATTGGGGATAAGGAATTGTCTGAAACAGAATGTACAAAATTCTTGGAAATCCATTTGGACAAACATATGAATTGGCACTCTCATTTAGATGCTATTTGCCGTAAAATTTTATCCAACATTTTTTTGCTTAGAAATCTTTCAAAACACTGTACAGAACAATTATTAATACATAACAGCTTATTATGGTCTGATATTTCCTCACTTGACTTATGGGATTGCTCTATGGGGGAACTGTGCAAGAGCTTATTTCAAACAACTTTTTTCATTACAAAAAAATCTGTTAGAATCATTAAAAAATTGAGGCACAGAGTCATGCAAAACTACTTTTAAAGAACTCGGAATTCTTCCATAACTACCCGAAATTCTTCCGAAATTACCCTCCATTTACATTCTGGAAACAACGTTTTTCTTTCGTTTTAAATGCAACCTAATACAAGGTATAGTGATGTCTATACGCACCACACAAGAAGCAGGGATAACTAACTATATTGTTGCCCAACACAGGCTTCAAGTGTCTCAACATCTTCCATCACAGATGGGGGTGAAATTGTTTAATAGCTTGCCTCCGAAATAAAAGCCATCGCAGATAAAAAAAAATTAAAAACTCATTGAAAAAAATGGTTGGTAGGAAAAACCTTTTATAAATTAGATGATTTATTTGAAGACAGAACTCTTCAGCATACAGTGGCAGTGACAGTATAGTAATTACCCTCACTGGGAGACGGTGTCATTTAATTTTAATTTTGATGTTTCATGTCAGTATAATACATTATTATTTTTCTTTGAGTAACTATTATTGTTCATATGTTAATCTCTAATAACTAAAAATTTTGTTTCTTATAGTTTGTTATTTAACATTAACAAAAGATTTTTTATTAGTATTAAGGCTTGACGTTTGTTATACAATATTGTGTATTGTGAGTAACAATAAAGATGTTTGAATTTGAATTTGAATTTGAATCCAATGGTCTAGCCAGCCTTTCATTATTTGTTACCTTAGTAATGATTTAACCCTCATTTTTATAGTCACTGATTCTTCTTAACAGTGTTGGGAACATATTACACAAATAAACTTTCAGTTTTCATAAAATGAAGAAGGTGCGGTTGTGGGCTCTTGGACTATAGGTGTTTGAAATCGCAAAATACAATCACTGAGTTTAACACTGTAATATTAGCCCAAACCTCAGTAATTTCTCTACTAACACTGAATTAGGAATGTCGAAATATTTTTAAGAGATTTGAAATACCTATACTTACTTTTCTCCCACCTGGTATAGCTCTCTGCTCCTAAATCACTTATAAATTATGAAAATTTCATTTTTTGAGCACATACATTTTTGCCCAGCGAAAATTGCACAGTTTAGGTCAAGGTGAATATTACTACTGTAGATCTGATCAATACTTTTTGCATTGGTAAGCATCCATTTGCGAGATAGCGAAACCAAGCTAAGGTCGACCGTGAGAGCCCCAGTTGTGGGTGAAGGTCCGCAGATATTTTTGCAAGCGGTCATCAGCGTGGATGTTGAAGCGTGACAAGAGGCTGGGAGACGCGAGTTTTGGAGAAGCGTAGGTCATGATTAACATCTCAAGGTTAGATAACACTTTGATGGGAGTGTCCTATCGACTCCTATTTAGCACACCCAAAAATGATTATATCACATTCCCAACCTCTATTTCTTTCGAAACTAACTACAGCCACAGCATGGAAAATAATTCAGTCAATGTTTTATTGCTTTCAGAATCTATAGGTAAAATACTTTTTTGTCTCATTCTCCTAATTTTTTTATTCCTGCATTTTTAAATTTCCATGGGAGGAAAGTAAAATAAAGTCTATCAATGATAACTGATGTAGGTAGCTACAAAATATATTATTTGTACGAGAGTTCAACATTGTAAGATATCAATGTAGTCTCTGCGCTAGAGGCTAGAATACCTCTGGATTGACTAATCGGTGTTCCATTTAAGTTATTCTTTTATCACCTTTTCCAAGGGATTTTTAATGCAACATGTCATTTATATTTTATACAAATTCAACTTTCTTACCCTTTTTATTCCTCAGAGGACTGAGGAACCTAGAAATCGGCCGTAGAAGACCTAGAAGTCGAGGAAAATCCTTTTAAAAGAAACACGAAATAGAGGTCACAGGTATTCTGGTGATAGCAGTATTTGCTCTTGCAATTGGCCAAAACGAATAAATATAATCTCCATATGAACAACCTTGAGACGATACCAATTATATTTTGCGTTCTATTTTAAATAAGTTGTGGAAAAGACAGCACCATTCAGTATTCAGTTAGTCAAGAGTCAACAAGAATAACAAAATCATTACCAAGAGCTCTTACGATCGTTAATTTTAGTTGTGCTTTTCCATCAACCCCTTAAAAAATTGGTTTTTTGTGGGGTTTCCCATAGAAAAATAAAAATAATCCAATTTTTGTTGGCACTGTTGAATTCAGCTATAAAAACCAAACAATTTAATATTTTGAATCACTGCTCTATGTCCAGTGGTTACCGAGATATTGAAAGTGGTAAACACAGTGCATTGTCCCAATGTTAACCATTTGGGAAATAAGTAAAATTCTGTATCTTGCTTATTTCTCAACATATCTTAATAAAATTTGGTTTGTGGCTTCTAGACGAGATGCAATGTTTATTAGTCTCTCATCTGAAATTCGCTGAGTACGCAGGTATATTACCATTTTATTTAGGAGGTTTACTGTTGGTTGGTGTGGTATCATGTACGCAATAGAACTGTAACGTTATCTAACTACTTTTATGATCCGGAAATAACTTTTAAAAAATAATTAAATAAAGGAATATTGATTTTTTTAGTTCAGTTGGTTAAAATCATGTAAAAAAGTACCTCAATTTGAAAGCACTTAATTTTTTTGTCAAAATAAGGAAAGCAGAAACACGAAACCATAACTTAAAGCTGACAAATATAAGGAAGAACCGGTGAAGCTGGTTGCCTTGAATCGTGAGCCGTTACCAGAATACAGATGCGTCTGATACTTATGGTAATTTCCTCCTTACTGTCCTTACAAAAACAACCAACTCCAACAAGTTCCCAGTGAAACAAATTAGTAAAGTAAATCAGGCCTAGTTCAAGAACAGAACACACAAGCAGATCGCGAGTGTTGACCTCCCCTACCCTCTACCGAGGTTGTTTTGCTTTGAGTTTTCCTCATCTAGTGAGAAATGCCGCAATGCCGCTGCAATTAATTGAAAAAGGCTGTATATTAAATATTTTAAGCTATGCTGTTTGTTATGAACACATGAGCAGACCAAGCCTGAAACTGTTTATTTAGATTTGACGGTGGCAAGTCCACGTGTACTGTGAGATCGATTCACATGCCGACTGGCCATCTTGTACACTCCACTGGCTGAAGTGAAGAATACAAAATTAGCACGCTATTGACATACATGGACTTGGCAAGTGCTTCAAGCTTCAAGGCGACTGCTTTAATTTGTTTCCTGTTTACACATTTATTTAGTTGTCTTATTTTACTTTAGTCATGGCAACATAACTGCTTGACCGAGCTCTGCTCAGTTAATTTTTACGAGTTTGTCCCATTAATTTAGTGACATCTTTAGACACATTTTTGACGACCTATGGAAGGCCTCACTAGTGTCGGCTGTCTCCATATAATCTCATTTCCACACGCTGAGAGAGATGGTAGGGTTTGTAAACAGCTTTTATGACTTGTTCTTTCTTTGTTTATTTCGTTAACACTGCAATGCACAAGGCGTAATTTCAAAATTTTACAGCTTCTGAATTAATTTGTTTTACGTTGTTAGATATGTCCTGGCATTTTACCTGTTTAGAACAGAAAAAATGTAGTAATTTTATTTCTTTATTTGAGGAAAATTCTTTGAGGTGTTTAGCAAGCAAGCATTCAAACATTCAAGCACAACAACAACAACAAACTGTTGTTGACCAGGCAATCAAACAAATAACAAACATTGTTCGCATAAGAGTATATATACATGTATTCAATTACAAAATCATTCCAGCCTTGTCGCTTTTACAACTTTACAATAATTTAATTAGTTCCATAGACATCAAAGCTACCTTTTACGTTTCCAAACAATGAAAACAAGTTTAAACGATTCTTTACGACACCTCTGATTACTTTTATTTTACATTCGATGTTTAAAATGCTTAGTTTAGCACAGTCGGATGTATGGGGGTGCCAGGAAGTGACCGGCACCCCTGATTTCTGGCAGATTTTGTTTTGCAGAATAGGGGGACATGTTTCTCAGTATAACTAAGAATGAGCTATAACATTGCAACTAGGATGTTGTTAGATAAAATAAATAGCTAAAGGCTACTTGGAACAGGCATTAATCGGTCATTCAGATAGGAATTATATGTTTGAATTTGAGTATACAATACCTTCATTACACCTCCCATATTTTTTTTAAATATTAACGTGAGTTGGGGCCCCAAAGATTATCTGGGCCTAAATCCGCCCACGGTTTCTTTACAGGTCTTCATTGTTCCGCTCTATCCTGGTAATGATTTGGATGGCCAATTTGAAATTGTTAACCTATAATCTACTTTTATGAACGTCAAATTAATCTACGCCGTGTGCCAAAAAAGGATCAATTTCAAAACCTAATCAAACACTTTATGCGTTCAGTTATCGCATGATCACCTGCAAAATTGGCTACGTTTGCATAAACGGGTTTTATTAGGTTTTAAAAATTATCAGGTTTTGGGACACGGTATATTTGAATGATGGATGTTAACATTACTTAATGTGTTGATCATATGTAATAACAGAACGAAATAAATAAAAAATCATAATATGTCTTTAATAATTTCGGCCAGTGTTGTAAATATAATATATATTGAACAAACACTTTCCTTCTTGGAATCTTAAAGGTACTACGGTAAAACAGCTATTTTTATTTTAATAAACAACCACGGCTATATGCGGCTATACATTTGTATTGGTCATACCAAATAAAAATCATATAAAACAATAACATTTTACATCCAAAAAGTATATTATATTCTAACAAATTATAAGACAGAATTAAACTTTAATTGTTCAAGCACCTTTCAAAGTTTAAGAAACTCGCTTCCCCCATCAGAGAAATGTGTTCGAATCGGTTTCAGCACGAACAGTTGGTTGCCCTGGTAATTGAATGTGCAGGTATTCGTAAAATTACTCGGTAAAGGCACCTTTCAATTTGCTACTGTAGAGACCACCGAGCCTCTGCAGATGCAGACAGTCGGTTTATCACCAGCTGATAGGGGCTCGCTGGGGGCGGAAGCGCCGTCCTCTGGCCCAGTTGCGGTATCGCCGGAAGCCGCGGGGTCAGTGTTTGGCGGATTGCGATTACAACGCGCGTCTGTGGTGTTGCGATGATTATGAGATCAATGGCGCAGGTGACGGTGGGAACTTTCCTACTCCCAACGACATAACTATAATATCATCTACGCGATCCCTTCTTTTGATTCTGACTTAATACCAGACAAGAAAATTCATGAGATGAAACTGGAAATTTACGCGTACAAAATCAAATTGAGAGGGGCACAAAGAATTAGGCTTGACTGCCATTTAAATCATATCTTGTAGCTTTGATTCAGGGAGCTCGTGACAGTAAATATTTACGAGCCTTGTACGGCCGAGTTTTTACTGTGACCAGTGACCGCAGCGTACGCGTCGCCGCTAACCTCCAATGTGAAAGCAACCGAAACCGCAGGTTTTTATTTCCATTTTTGTGCTTTCTTCAACTAGATTTTGTCAGGTTCAACGCACCTTAAGTCCCGCTTTGTGACGTTGGCAGTACTCAAGCATAGTAATAAAAATAAGTAATCCAAAAAAACTCAAAAAGTTCAGTTAGTTAGATGTAAATATTAAGATATTGGGTAAATCCATCTCATAACATTCGTAAATTTGTTGCGTACAATTAGTCCCTCTAAAACTAAGTATAAGAGTCGTCTCAATTGAAGATAAAAATTAGAAATTTCGGAGCTTGTTTTAGTTTGTAATCAAAAATAACGGAAACAATTATCGTAATGGCTTCTGTTCAACTAAATAATAATCCTATAGTCTTATTTGTATGCATGTATGCTTGCTTTTAGGCTACTCACTTGATGGCACAACTAACTGTCTCAAAAACGGCTCCAAGGTTTTTTTCAAATTCTTGAAATAACTTATTTTTGGCGAAAACCATATTCGTTTCAAGTGTCATATAGCTAATACAATCTAATTAATAAAAAAAAGTTAAGGCAATATAAGGGGACTTCGTTGTTGTCTACGAAATAACAACGAATTTAAGACAAAAATATAAATACAATTCTGCCGAGAAATCCCTTGAGCGGGATAAGCCACTTAACTCACCATCAACTAGTCCACAGGCTAGGTATCCGGGCGCAGACGGTGCCAAGATCAAAGCAAAAAAATAACTTTAAAGCGTTTAACTTCAATATTTTAGCATACATTTTTTGCAATCCTTAATGTTTGTACTCTCTTTACCATTTAATCCTGCTGAACCCGAACTCAATTGTGATTCGTCTTACTTTAAAACTACTGATCCGAGTGCCCAGCGGTCTGAATTGATTTCTCTCCGCCGTCAAGATCGGGCACCAGTAAGGACATCTTGTCAATCGGAAGTAACCTACTAGAAGTGACCGATTTCAGCGTGAAATAGACTGCTTTGGCCTCTACCGTCTACGGCCATTGACAGAGCGGCGATGCGAGACGCGATAAACTAATTCTGCATACCGGCTTGGTACCGGCGAGGTTGCCACTGCGGCACTGCACCAACGATTAGTGAGATCGAAGAGGTTGAACTAGTTTAGTTCTGGTTCATATCTTTGTTTCATCAAACAATTTGGTTATTTTAACTTAAAGTTAATAAGTTGCATCCTTTTACCTACAATTGTATTTTCCAAACTCTTGTAAGTTTATTGAGTATTTTAGGTTTATTCTTATAAGGTAGATTACATTTTCCTGTGAAAGCTTGCAACGCGATGTTTAACTCTTGCATTCGAATCGTCGGCGGCGGAGTCTAGATATAGACCGCCCGGTGTTCCCACCGCCCTTGCCGCGTCTGATCCGATGGGACTCCTATCCCAAGACCCGTGCAAAGGCAAATATCAGCATGTTTAGGACAACGTTTGCCATTTAACATACAAACGGTCTGAGCGGTATGTTAAATGACATATTATGAAATGAAAATACATATGACAAAAATACATATGACATGACATAAAATGAAAATTATTTTTGGCGTTTTATATTTTTAAATAAACATATTACTAAATAGGCCTACTCCAGTGGTGAGGTTATACAACGCATAAGTCTGGAAACTGGATGTTCTAGTTTTTTTAAGGGAAAATTGGCGAAACTCTAAAACGGAGACGCTAGACAAGGCGGGTGCAGAGCAGTGGCATGAACAAATTAATTCTGGGGGGGAGGTCACCTGATTTTCCCAACTCTCGACCTCGAATTTCCCAACTCTTGAATATGAATTTCCCAACTGGAATCATTCGATCCAAACAAGAGAGATCAAACGGAAAATATCACACGCTCAGACGCTCTTAAGATTTAAGGAGAGTTGGGAAATTTGGTATTCCTAAGTTGCAGAAACTGATCCTTCCTTCACTCACTGGATACAGAAAGTGTCAACCACAAAATTGAATAGCACACAATAATAAAGTATTTTGATTCTATAAAACGCTAAAATTATATTTACCTTGACCAGTTATACTACAGGTTGATTTACCAAAAGAATGGTTGGAAATTCAAGAGTTACGAGTAAAGAAATATGATTATTTTTAAGCAGAATTTGAGTTTCATAGTAATTGTAGTTTTATTGCAAATTTAATGCAAGATATACAAAGAAATTTCAGTTTCAACTGATCAATTTCTTGCAATTTATGCTCAATTTTTCCCAAAGCGACAACGCCTTTGGTGCTGAGAGATGTACAGTGACGGTGGCGGTGGCGGGGTCAGGGCCAGGGCCACTGTAGTGTATGCGACAGTCCGACAGTTCCTCCTTCCTAGTCTGTCCCTCGGCCAGTCACACGTGCGGCAGGAAACACGGCAAGGCAAACTGCCGACTCTGCATGAGTTTATGGCTATGGATATTCCAGCTTGATACCGAAATTCTCATACAAATTTCTCAAGGGATTTAATTTCATGAGTTTTATTCAATGGTGAGTTTTGATAACTAAAGTGTCCAAATTAAATGATTTTTTTCTGAAAGAGTTATAATGAATTTATTCATTAGTTCCATGCTCATCAACAATTAAATTGAACTATTAATACTGTATTAATATTAATTCATACAGTATTGCAGAGGTTAAGGCATTTATAGTACAGTTACAATCAATTGATCAACAAGGCCACGTTATTTTGTATGTTACTTGATTTACTTATAATATGAAGCATTAAAAAAACAACATGGCTGAATGAATCAAGCTTCTATTGATCATAACTTGACCATAGAATATGGAGTCAAATGTTTAAATGTTTAATTGTGATAAAATTATCTAATCATGAAGCTCTGTTTATAAACTTTATTCCAGAAACCTTTTTCACAACACCAACCGACCAATGTCCATATTGTCAATTAAAGTAATGTTAAGTTTTTTTTTTTTGGGGGGGGGGGGGTGTGCAATTGGTACGCTAAAAGTTTGGCTGAAACTATGAAGTAGATGCCACACTGGACTAATTTAATTTTCAGTAAAAAACTGCTTTCCCGTCAAACGTTAGAACCGGCATTAAATTACATTTTATGACTTACATCGGTTAGTAAATGCAATGTTTGATGTCGTGTTCACATCAAAAGTTATTACAATACATTTTTCCACATTTGAAAACAAACTGCAAATTGGTGCCCGCCGACGAAGAGGCTACAAGCTAAATTAAGAAGTCGTTCGGAAATAAGGAATTTTTTGAATAGTTTCATGACCATTCGAAATCCCTATGGAGAATGCGTGGAAATGCTATTTCTTTTATAAAGTTTTTTATAAAGTTCATATATTTGATAATATTATTCCATAAGGTACATGTGAAATAATGTTTTAAAAACTAAAAACAACCTCTCAAAATGCTAACCTAAGATATTTCAATGGGGTAAAAGTTCATTAGGGGCCTAGTACAGATAAGAACGAGATATTTTATTTCACGAACATTAGAATTATATTCCAACTCTGAAAACGAACATTTTATATGCTGTTAGACAAAATTATCAGCTAGAACAATGAGAGTAGTCCTTTGTTTGAAATTTATTGCTGGTGATGGTGATTTTATATTTCGATTTTGATTCTTGCGGACATTTGCCATCACTGATTATGCGAGCAAATGTCCGCAAAAATCGAAATCAAAATTTGTACAAGGTGTGGAGGTAAGTTGCGCGAGTTGGGATATTTGGTATACGTGACTGGCCTTCCACGCCAGCGCCGGCTGAGGTTGTTGTGTGAACGACAACCTACAGGTGGCCCAGAAACCTGAACGTTATGGACAAATCGGTCGGTCAGTAATTCTTATATTGCCCTCCATCAGGTATAAGCGGTTATCGGTCGAGGCATCGCTTTTCGCAACATTGCAATCACCATCCCTACGTGTTAATGTTGGTTCGTTTTTGCAGAATTACTTGATGGTCTACGTACTGAAAATATGAAACTTATATCCCATACAATTAATTCTTATAGGGACAAATTAGTTTTTTTTATCTACGTGGTTTAATGAAAATGTGCATTTAATGAAAATTGTTTTATGTTTTTTAGCCTTAAGCTGAC
The DNA here is from genome assembly GCA_035578135.1 of Flexamia atlantica. NCBI lineage: Eukaryota > Metazoa > Arthropoda > Insecta > Hemiptera > Cicadellidae > Flexamia > Flexamia atlantica. The sequence goes on along the minus strand of JAQJVK010000006.1, from coordinate 16,310,564 downwards.
GTCGTCGACAAATTCAACATGAAATTCCAATAACTATGCAGAGTTTGTACAAAATTCTATGTTAGTTGTTATAAATCAGATTTAGATTAAAAGATTAGATTCAGTAAATGACAAGCAATAAAAAGTTGAATAACGTCATAACGTTCTAGCGCCGACTAAAGAATAAAAACTGCTAACACGTCACAAACAAGATGAATAACAGGGTCTACATAGTATTTAGCTCTAGTAACAGGGAGTTTTCTTTGCATCCATGAACTTAACATATTTAAGATACTTAAGCATATCGTGCTTAAGACTTTCAAGCCACCCATAATTATAAAACTGAGTTTAAATTGTCGCTACTGAAATGTATATGAAATTACTTACCACAGAAAACTCATAAGGCTACCTCTTATTTTAAGGAATCATGAAAAACAATTTTTTGCAACATTTTTGTGAAAACACAAAAAAATTCTAATTTTTTAAAAGGTCTTGTACATCTCACTACTCAAGACGTCGTTGATGAATGTCCATGCATTCTCCTGCCATGCGTGAGCGCCTTCAAGTTACAATAGACGTAATTACATTCCTGTTTCCATAAACCTCTCGGAAGCAGCCTAGTTATTAACAACGACAAATCTACGCTTCGGCCTCTGTTGAGGGTCAAGATCGGCCTCCGTTCCCAACAAAATCTGGACCACTGGCCCAACAGTTTACAGTATAGGGAAGTTAGCAACGCGACGTCTCATATTCGACGTTCCACTCTCTTGTGTAACATATGTTATATTTCTGTGTTCTTGAATTATAGTAGAAATAAAAGTGATTAAATAAGTTTGAGGCTTCATCATCAGTGCACAAATTGAGAGCATCTTGTGGATTTTGCTCTCGCATATTCCTCTCCTGATTTTCTTGACTTTTGCAGTTCAAGGTACCTTCTACATTGTATTAATTTATCGTGAATTTCCTACTTGAAATATTAATTTTAAATAAGCATAATTTTTATTATTATGGCCAAAAGTTGAGGCTAAAAACTGTTTGAAATTTTTATCTTTTATGCAAATGTTTCATCAGTAGCCTACTTCTTCCTTCGTTTAAAATGTCTAAAAGCGAACTTGGTATTAGCTGTACGGTTAATATTATTAACCGTACAGCCGTATTAACCGTACCGTATTATTAGCTGTAGTTAATATTATTTGTATTGTTCAAAAGTAAGGGTTACTGTAATTATATTAAAATATTCTCACGGAGTAACCTCCGATGTCACAATAAAATAAAAATCTTGTATTGAAGAGTACTTAGTTGATTTTTTTACAATGAACAAAGACAAAATTGTAATTGCGTTAGGTTTCCATTTAAATATTTCCCAAAATCTCAGGGTACCTAATTAATTGAACTCTATGCAAGAGCGTTGGTCAAGCAATTTTTTAAATCTTAAGGTCCATAATAAATTAGGTGTTGTCTGCCTAATTTAAAAGGTTTAAGAGGTTTGTCGAAAGAACTGTTCAGAAATGTGGATCAAAATAGCTTTCGATTTAATAAAACAGCTTAGTGATGTCAATATTTTGTCATGTTTATGGATATTTCATATAACTTCTTGTGCTATTACATAGCCATCGTTGCAAGATGACCTTTTTGAATGAAAAGAGAAAATTAAGAAAATACGTATCGAAAGTTCAATTGTAAAAATTGGGTCCTAGTTGTATTTTTGTGGGTTTTCATGAAATAAATAAAAAAATTAAACAAATAAGAAACGCCTGGTGATATTACGGTTTGATGTACCTACATGAAAAATTCTTAAAAATCATACCAGTGGTGTCGTCTCTAACTCTGTTTACACAAATACACACATCCACACACATAAAGACACCAGTCCGGAAACCACTTTTTTGGAATCATGGAGCATTGTATACAAATATTTCCACAAATTCGAAAATTTAGACAAAACAATACTTTCACCATATATACTATGTAAAGATAGAGGAAGTAACAAATACTATGTACAGGGGGAGAAAGTAAAAAGAATCACTTGAATAAGATTCGATCTAAGAAACGGGGCATATTTTGGGGTCTATCTAAAACGCTGACTGAACGACCAACCGATAATATTATTTTCCCACAAGAATAGAAAATAAGTGTCACCGAATACATGTAGATATCAAATTTCATAGTTCTATTTCGTGCGATACCGATTTTCTATCATTTTGGGAAAATAACATTGTCGATCGGTCGGTCTGTCAGTGAGATAGCATTTTAGGTAGACCCTATATTTAGCCCTCGGTGTGTTCTTGGGTTTTATCTTTGACTTTACACCTTTTTAAATATTTTAGGAATTGACTTATCTATGCCTCCAAAGACGTATTTTATAATACAAATTATTTCATTTACCCTTTTTAATTGATTTCCCCTTTAAAATTAATTACTAAAAATTATTATGATTAATTAATCTATTTATTCATTTTAAAATTAATTATATTCCCTCAAAACATATGTAGGGTTTTGGGATTTGTAACAAAATATTAAATTATGTTAACATTTCTACAAATCGCGTGTACTGTTTCCAGTGGACCTCGGCGGCGGACCTTGACGCGGCCAATCGGCGTCCGCTGCGCTTCCCGGGTCTCTGATAAGCTATAAGTACAAGAGCATCACCGCAGCAGTCGTCCGCGCGCACACCGCACAGCCACTCACGTTTGTCCCGCATAGGCGTGAGCACCGGCGTCGTTGGTCGATATTTAGCCACCTATAGATCGAACTCAGCGACATGACCAAGTTGGTAGTGATCAGTGTGTGTTGCCTGCTGCTGGCGAGCCACGCGGCCTGCTCGCCGATCTGGCTGGACCAGCTGTTCGGCGTGCCCAGCAAGCCCTTCGCCAACCCCCAGCCGCAGCCGCAGCCCGGGGCCCAGCGCCAGCCCAGGGACAGGTTCCGCCCCATCTGCCGCGTCATCAGCGGCGACAACTACGTCAACCACCGCGCCCGCGTCTACCCCTCCGCGCCCTTCTGTCCCTTCGGCAGCAAGTGAGCCCCGCAGCCGCCGCCGCCATAATGTGATATCTCAGTACAAACGTAAGCGCTTCTCGAGTTATGTTATGCCGATTTGGAACTCTGATCGAGTAAGTGATAGATGTGAGAAAATCAAATTTAATTTATTAAAATGGCCACATTTACTGTACATGTACATGTCTAATAATTTATATAGGAGTAAAGACTTTTGTTACCAATTTTTTAAAGGAAACTGTACAAATATATAGTTTATTTTGACTAAATTTCAATTTTAAATTTTTTTATGTCAGAAAACATTGGTCAACAAAGTAACATATAGATCATTAGTAATTTATGGATTACCATTTCTAATGGGTTTTTTAAGTTCGCCTAATATTTACTTGTGTGAAATATCAGGTAGTGTTAGGGTCTGGATGTTTTGAAATCTGTTGTTATAAAGAATATGTTCTTTGTCTCAATGGCACAGTTTAGTAAAATATTGTTTTCTTAAAGATTAAATAATGATTGAGCATTTACAAATTAATTCATTTATCACTAAACACAATAATTTATGAAAAAAATTTAATTTATTAAAAAAAATAATGTTTCAATAAGAAACCTAATAATGAAACTACTACTTTTCAAAATAACGGGTGGATTAAGTAGAAAACAAGTACTGTACCACACAACTTTTTCCTAAATGGAAAAATTCAAAATCAAAATAGGAGAACTGTGTACATATATAATGTACTGTATTTTAATAGATCAGTATAGTATGTCTGTATGTCTTACTTCTGTACATTTATATGCAAATTTATACTAGTATATATGCGAAGAATAGGTAAATTTGACATGAAAAATGCAAGTAACTGTATAGTAAAGTGCTTTATCCAAGGACAATCTATGTATTTGTCATATTCATATTATTTTGTAAATAAAGTTTTATTTATTTGAATTGGCTGCCTATTTTACATATTATTAACGCCCACAATCGAAAACTTCACCCAGATTTTTGGATTTTTATCCGCTCAGATATAAATTTCTCGAGGAAGCAGTGTTAATCGGAGCCTGTTGGGAATCTCTTACAATTTTTTGTTTCGAGTTCTTAAGAGGAAGGTAAGTAATAAAAGTGTCGTTTTTCTAATGGTTCTAATTTGTTAACGAACGAATTAATAAAGGAGTCAATAAGTGTATTCAGTGTTTTGGTTTAATGTTTACGACTTTCTTTGCAGAAATTAAGAATCAACAAAAAATTATTTTAATTATCACAGGCTTTAAAACTAATGAAAATACTTGTTTATATAGTTATGAATCATAGGCCTAAAGCTGTGTCGACATCACAGAGGAAAAATCAGAGCCCCAGATTGCAAGTAAATTTAGATTTTGTAGGATCGAGGTTTTTATAACCAGCAAACTGCGTTGAACCAAAGCTTTCTAGAGAAGAGACACACACATTAAGGCTTTGGTTCGTCCCTAGACGAGTAATGTTTAAGGCAAGGGTAACTTTAAACACGGCCCATTTTTGGCCGTACTTGCGAAATATACTATTCCTGCAGGTAAGCACATTGCAAAATCACAGTTATAATTTCCCACATTTTGCGAAAATTGTAGAAAAATGAATTTGAAATTATAAAAAATTAACATAGGCGTTATTAGTTGTCATGTTGGTTATAGAATAACAAGAAACTGTAAACAAATGCAGTCACTTGTTTTATTGGAGCAAAAAGTAAAACTAAACCAGTAATAATTACACAACTTACAAAAGTCAAAGTTGTTTTAATATTTCAGAAACTTCCTCACTTGGCAGACTTATAGGAACAGTTCTCACCGCTTTGTTATATGTTGAGACTTAAACACATAATAATTGAATATTAATATACACAAATATTAATACATAAATTAAATTTTACTAAGTATTAATACACAGTTAAAGTTCAAGACTACAAACAACTATTCATGAGCCTAAACAACTTAATAAACATTTTATACAATTTCAATATTTAACATTTCCTACACGATCCAATTTTTGTTTCCCCGAATTTAGCTAAGCTCCGCCTCTCGACCAATTCGAACGATTCTTCACCTTGGTAAACGATGCCTACTACTGCCTGATTGCCGAATCAGCGTCTGTCAAGGAACAGGAGGTCAATTCATTGCAGACGGCTTAAATTTTGTCTACAGCAAATTCATTCCCCAATGGAAGTCTTGGACCGTAACAACAGGCTTTTGAAACCTAAAATCCTGTCGTGCTTCCGGCTAGTGTTTATAGCCTAATCTTGTTTTAAACTCATTTTGAATTTAAAATTTTTGGCTCTTGGTCTATGTGCTGGAATTAAATTTAAATTGGAAATAAAATAATTTAAAACACCTACTTAAAATTAAAGTTTGTTCATCCACTAAAATTGCAATTTTTAGTCATTTTGATTAGAAGCGGCCAGAATAAAATGGAATATAGCTTAGACAAAGAACTTATTTTGTTCTAAATAAAATCTGTTTATCTTATAATGTCTTTGTTTAGGCAAAAACTAAACAAATGTTCAATCTATACCGGGTGTCCCATAATAGTCCCCCCCCCTAACTTTTTCCTATATTTTTTCAAATATCAGTCCCACACCACCCCCAAACATTATTGGGTAGTTAATACTTCATTTTGAGGGGGTACCCAATTTTGGCCGCCATCTTGGATCCGCCATATTGGATCAAAAATAATTTTTTCAAATGTAAAAATGGTGTTGTGACCCATCATTTCGAATTAGATTTTTTTTTCACTGATTACAATGCCGCAATCCGTTTTTTAATATCTTGATTGGTTCTCAAGATATGGGTACTTTTGATTTATTTATTTTCAACCAATTTAAACATTACAAATTGATAAAACAGGCTTATAACCACAAAATAATGCTAGATAGTGACGAATAACCACCATCAGTCGTTGTTGAGAGATTTACACTTAACTTTCACCAGTGTAAATTTTTTGGCCGCCATCTTGGATCCGCCATTTTGAAATGAGGTAAGTTATTTCAAATATGAAGTTGGTATTGTGGCCCATCATTTCAAACTAGTTATTTACGCCGAATTCAATGCCGCAACCCGTTTCAGCTGTAAAACTTAGTTTTTGAAAAATTCATATTTTTTGAGATTTTTATTGGAATCATGTCAATATCTTGAAAACTAAACACTATAATTAAAAACGGGTTGCGGCATTGAATTCGACGTAAAAAACTAGTTTGAAATGATGGGTTACAATACCAACTTCATATTTGGAATAACTTACCTCATTTCAAAATGGTGGATCCAAGATGGCGGCCGAAAAATTTACATTGGTGAAAGTTAAGTGTAAATCTCTCAACAATGACTGATGGTGGTTATTCGTCACTATCTAGCATTATTTTGTGGTTATAAGCCTGTTTTATCAATTTGTAATGTTTAAATTGGTTGAAAATAAATTAATTAAAGTACCCATATCTTGAGAACCAATTGAGATATTAAAAAACGGATTGCGGCATTGTAATCAGTGAAAAAATCTAATTCGATTTGATGGGTCACAACACCACTTTTACATTTGAAAAAATTATTTTGGATCCAATATGGCGGATCCAAGATGGCGGCCAAAATTGGGTACCACCTCAAAATGAAGTATTAGCTACCCAATAATGTTTGGGGGTGGTGTGGAATTAATATTTGAAAATAATATAGGAAAAAGTTAGGGGGGGACTATTATGGGACACCCGGTATATTAATAGACACGCTTTTTTGTAATTTCATTTTTGTAATCCCTTTTTCTAGCCTCTATGTAACGTAGCGAAAATCTAGGCACACCGATAGAATTGTATTCTGCTGTGGATGTGCACAATCCCATTAAATTTATATTAATCTGTTAGAAATTTTGAAATGAAAATTGACTTTAAAATTTAAAAATAAAAATAAAAATGAGCTTTATGAGTTACCATGTTGGTGAAGGCAAAACAACCAACATGGTAGGTCCGGGGGCTCCCCCCAGAGAAAAACTAGCAGTTGCCCATGACTTCGCACATGATAAAAATTACAGCTGATTTTATTCAGAATTTGAATGTTTACATCCTAATAAAATGTAAACATTGAAACTGAGGACGTTCACGGGGCGTAGTCCGAGGGGATTTTAAGGAAGTGAATAGGCCTATGTGTTTCCCAGATTCAAGATCTACCTCTGTGTAAAATTTCAACCCAGTCGGTCATATATTTTTCGCGTTCACTTGCCACATACATCTTAACATACATAGAGAAACCACCTCTTCTTTATGATAGTATACGAGGTACGTTCGGAAAGTAAATTCCGTTTGGAAGTAAAAAAGGTCTCAATGCATTTCCAATATTATTGTTATTATACACATCTTAAAGAGCGTACCTGAATCTAATTTTCTACATAGTTCCCACAATATTTAGGCACTTGTCATATCTAGGGAGAATCTTTTCAATTCGTGCTGAAAAGAATTCTGCCGCCTGTGCACGCAGCCTCCCGCTGACTACAAACCGACAAAGTTACAATGATCAGTAATTCTGAATTTATTTTTTCCCGAACTGTAAAAACATAATGTCCACGACGCAATAATGTCCACGATGAAGAGAGGATTGGCCACCATCTGTCTGATCTCGTTGCCAAAACCAACGATACAGTTCGGGAAAAAAGTAAATTCAAAATTACTGATCTCTCTGAGTGTTTCCTACAAATTTCACGAACTCTCATGTACACCATTGTAACCTTTGTCGGTTTATGAATGACTATGAACTTAAAGAGGGCGTCAGCGGGAGGCTGCGTGCACAGGCGGCAGAATTATTTTCATTATTAATTGAAAAGCTTCTCCCTAGATAATACAAGTGCCTCCATATTGTGGGAACTATGTAAAAAAGTTCTTTAAGGTACGCTCTTTAAGATTTATATAAAAAAATGTTGTAAATGCATTGAGATTTTGTTTACTCCCAAGCGGAACTTACTTTCCGAACGTACCTCGTAGATGTTTAAGACTAATTGAGAGGCGTACTTTCTTTAGATTAAAAAATTCGGACTAAGCATATAAGTCAATTTTCGTAGAGAACCATTTGCTTGACAAAAGAATTTGAATATTAATCTTTCACAAAGCTAATCCCGTCTTCAAATCCGTGAACCCGGACGATTATTTTCCCCATTATTCATGTCTTTGGCCCGTGGATGTTTTTTTCGGGTATTCGCTTGGTTCACAAAGTTACTTTTCTTCCGCGATCAGTAAATAAACTTGTGACTGTTTTCTCCAGCCGTTCGCGTAATTTCATAGATTATCCTCTTGTTCCCTATCCTTGGACCCGCGATCGGAAAAGAGTTGTTTTTTACGGCCGTTAACAAACTACAGTAGGTATCAGTGAATTAAATTTATGTGCGTTTATCTATGTTTGGTTTCATCAAGACGAATTGAAATTCGTATCCATGTTTTTTTTATGTTAGCCAAAAAATAATTGTTGAAAAGGAATATAATTGAATTTGGGCTTAACAAAGAGAGATTTTATATTTTGTGTGAAAACATTGCGCCGCAGAGTATAGTCAGTGGTAGTGTTTAACTGAGGACTGTACTTTCATTTCTTGGAAATTATTCATTCAAGACCTAGCTGAAAATCCCAAAATGAAAATAAAAACATCCCTGTCCGTCCTGGGATCCCTTAGGGCCTGGGCCCCAAGTTTTAGACTTGGCTGACATGGCCTCTCGGCGGTCTTGCACATGGCACAATTCTTTTCGTAAAGATTGGATACAGAAACACATGGGAGTGAAAAAGTGGGCGAAAATACACACTGTTTTTCTGCCACCCGATGAGATATGAAACCAAAATAAATAGCAAATTGTTATCAAGCAACAATGTAAGGAAATAGTAAGTCAAGTGTGGTTAGTGTAAATTAAAAAAACCTTGCACTCTTTTGATACAGCTTAGCCTCTTGGTAAGTGTAAAGAAGATACCAGTAGGAGTAGGCTATTTTTGTCCGAAGAACCAACGGAATTCGTGTAAAAAGCCTGCATATCTACCATTAAAGATGACCGCCATTATTGCATTGAAAAATTGCTCTATAACTCCAGTAATATCATTCTGATCTTGATAAACTTTTTTGTTTGAAATAATTTAAAAATAAAACTTTTTTGTGTTCACCATTTTTTATAAAGTCAATATAGTATTCATTGTACATTTGAAAACCGGAATACTCCATTCAATTCCATGAGAAAGCCTAATTCCTCAATAAAATGCATGTTAAGGGGATTAGCAAGGCTACAGCGAAATGTAGAAGTTCTCTGGGTCGAAAACTTATACGCGCAGAAATTCTATTCCAATTTATAAACTATCATATAAATAATTACCTCAGGCCGTTTTCTAAGTTTGCCTAGTTTTTTCGGTATTTTTTTCGGTAATTATTTGTGGTGAAACCTAAATAAATTATCAATTGATTTTATATATTCATTCATAGTCACTAGTCACTAACAATAAATTGATTTATCTAATTTTTATTTCGAAAGGTATATTTAGGAAATAACTAACCCTTGCAATAATTAAGATGGAAGCGTGCTCGCCTAAATAGTTGTCTTGCGATGTTATCCATAGACATATATACAGATTCTACTTCTATCAGGGAACGTTTCAAAACGACCAGGTGCTGAACGTTGGGTTATGTTAGTTTTGAGTGGGTTAGGTTAAATTAGATTAGGTTAGTTTAATTTAGTTTAGTTTATATTAGTGAATTTTTATCGTCTTAATCAGGGCTAATTTAGCCCCTGGTTTTAATGACGTTCCTAGATGTTCTGTACTTGAACGTTTTGATACGCACCCTTAAAACGTCTCTGAGTGAAAATTTTTTATCGTGCCCTTTAATGTCCCTGGCCTCTTATTTCGTAGATACTGTTTTTTAGTATCATGAGGGGGGCAATATTTTGCAAATATTTATTTGGTTGTTAATGGGTTCTAGGTATTTTTCCGTATTTTCAAAGTCACGAATGTCACGACCGTAACTTGTCCCTAGGGTCCATTCTTCAACTTCCATGCTATTTTTAGAACAATTATGCGTGCTTAAATAAACAGTGAGTCGGTGGCGCAGTTGGTAGCGCACTCGGCCCCGGTTCTGTGGCGGCAGCGTCGGAGGATCGAGTCCCGATGATGTCGCATACTTTTAGCAGTACTGTTCATCCTTGTACTGTACCGGCTCACTCCTTGGGTTTGCTTAATCACTCCCACGCACAGGCCTGAGGCCTATGTGGGGGGAAAAATGCAAGGTAAAAAGAGGCCGCCACCCTCTTTAAAAAAAAAATAATAATAATGATATTTTTTTACATCATCACTAATTATTAAACTTACAAAAAAAGAGTATTTAATATTTTTTTATTTAATGCGAACTGAGTATTACGACAAAATAAGTCTGTCCCTCGATTTTAAGTCCCGACCTTAACGGCAAAATTTGGAACTTTGGAACACGACAGTGGCGAGCCTAGTGGCGATAGAGCCAGTTGGTTTGAAGAGACAGAGGTGAACGGGAGTGTTTTTGCTCCAGAGATTTTTCTTTGTTTTAGCGAATTTCCCCTATAGGGAAGAAGCTATTACCGTAGGTCTCATGGTAAGACCTAAGCTCGGGACCACTATAACTTTTCGTTTTGGGGCCCCCAGAAGCAAAAAACACTATTCGTTCGAATTTGTATATATATATATGTCTATTAGCGAATTTCCCCTATAGGGAAGAAGCTATTACCGTAGGTCTCATGGTAAGACCTAAGCCTGAGACCATGATAACTTTTCGTTTTGGGGCCCCCAGAAGCAAAAAACACCATTCGTTCAAATTTCTATATATATATATATATATATATCTATATCTATATATATATATATATATATATATATATATATATATATATATATATATATATATATATCTATGTGTCTGTAAGCACGATAGCGCTCGCAAAAATGGTCCGATCTGAATGAAATTTGGCACAGGTGTGTAAAGTAGTAATTATTCGGATGAGTTCGAAAACCAGCCCGATCGGACCACTGGAAGGGGGGGTAAAGGGGGGTAGACCCCCCAAAAATGAGTTTTTTTGGGTTTTTCACATAGAAAAATAAAAATAATCCAATTTTGTTTGGCACCATTGAATTCAGCTCGAAAAAACAAACAATTTAGTATTTTGAATCATTGCTCTATGTCCATTGGTTACCGAGTTATTGAAAGTGGTAAACACAGTACGTTGTCCCTATGTTAACCTTATGGGAAATAAGTAAAATTCTATATGTCGCTTATTTCACAACATATCGTAATAAAACTTGGTTTGTGGCCTCATTTAGATGAGATCTAATGCATTTTAGTCTAAAATCCCCGATATTTCAATTTTTATGGCAGCAAACCTGCATACTCATTTCCCATGTTATCCTTATGGGAAATAAAAAATTCTATAACTTCCTTATTTCTTAACGTATCTTGATAAAACTTTATATGTGGCTTCATCTAGTTGAAATATACTGGATTATGGCCGAAAATACCCCTATTTTACATTTTCATGGCAGCAAACCTGCATACTCATTCTCCATGTTAACCTTATGGGCAATAAAAAAAGTTATTTAGTTTGCTCATTTCTCAAAATATCCTGATAAGAACTGGCATGGGGCTTCATACAATTAATATCTACTTGATTATGGTTTAAAATACCCAAATCATCAAATTCCTGAGGCAGCAAACCTGTGTACTCTCTTTCCCAATGTTAACCTTATGAGAGGTAAATAAAATTGGATAGCTTTATTATTCCTCAACATATCTTGATAAAACATGTTATGTGGCTTGATATAGTTTAGATATATTGGATTGTAGCCTATGATAACTCATTTTCAAATTTCTGTGGCAGCAAACCTGCATTTTTCCATACTAATCTTATGGAGAATAATTTATTTTTGAATAGCAATTGTGGGCATTAGGCAAGTCACAGGATGAGGGAAAAGGGCTCAAATTAAATGTTTTAATATCAGGGACTCAGGAAAAGTACTGTAATTTCTTAAAGTTTGCTAGAAAACAAAAAATAACATAAAATAACTGCCATTATTTAAGTAGCATTGGGATCTAAAACGTCTGCTTTGTTTACATTAAAACATGTGAGCTGATGTTTCATTCAAAGCCATATGGTGGATACAGACATATGGCTTATTTAAAGACCAGATAACTAAATATGTCAAATAAATGTACTATATCGAATACAGATTTTTACTGATGATGTTTATGAAATTTTTTACTCAAACTTAAACAGCTGGTCATTTCTCTATATGATTAAATTGGAAAAGCCAGCTGTTTTGAAGTTTTGAACAATGCATTTTCGTGCCAAGTATAGGCTATTATTTTTGTATAGCCTTTTGCTCCTAAAAGCCACTAGGAGAGTATTTTTGCACGCTTTCTTTTGAATGTATATTGATTTTACTTGATGCGAGACTTCATTTAAATTATTTATTTATGCACTTGAAATTCGCTGAGTATGCAGGACTGCTGCAACGGGGGTATTTATATATATATATGTGTGTCTGTAAGCACGATAGCGGCCGCAAAAATGATCCGATCTCTATGAAATTTGGTACGGACATGTAAAGTGGTAATCAATTGGACGAGTTCGTGAACCAGCCCGATCGGACCACCGGAAGGGGGGGTAAAGGGGGATAAACCCCCCCAAAAATGGGTTTTTTGAGTTTTTTACATAGAAAAATAAAATTTATCGAAATTTTATGGGCACCATTGAATTCAGCTCAAAAAAACAAACAATTTAGTATTTTGAAACACTGCTCTATGTCCATTGGTTACCGAGATATTGAAAGTGGTAAACACAGTACGTTGTCCTAATGTTAACCTTATGGGGAATAAGTAAAATTCTATATCTCGCTTATTTCTCAATATATATGGATAAAACTTGGTTTGTGGGTTCATCTAGATGAGATCTAATGTATTTTAGTCTAAAATCCCCGAAATTTCCATTTTTGTGGCAGCAAACCTGCATAATCATTCCCCATGTTATCCTTATGGGAAATAAAAAAATTCTAAATCTTCCTTAATTTTTAACATTTCTTGATAAAACTTGGTATATGGCTTCTTCTAGTCAAGATCTATTAAATAATGAATTAAAACCAACCAGTTTTAACATACCTGTTGCAGCAAACCTGCATACTCATTCCCCATGTTATTCTTATGGAGATTACAAAAACATGAAAAATTTCGCTATGTTGCATTGAATTATGGTCTTTTGCATTTGAAATTCGCTGAGTATGTAGGTCTGCTGCAACGGGTGTATTTAAACTTATCAAGGTTGATAAAGGTAAGTTTGTGTTTTAGCGAATTTCCCCTATAGGGAAGAAGCTATTACCGTAGGTCTCATGATAAGACTTAAGCGCGGGACCATCATAACTTTTCATTTTGGTGCCCCCAGATACCAAAAACACCATTCGTTCAAATTTGTGGATATATATATATATCTATATATATATATATATATATATATATATATATATATATATATATATATATATATATAAATGGTCCGATCGGAATGAAATTTGGCACAGGCGTGTAAAGTAGTAATTATTCGGATGAGTTCGAAAACCAGCCCGATCGGACCATTGGAAGGGGGGGTAAAGGGGGATAAACCCTCCCAAAAATGGGCTTTTTGGGGTTTACACATAGAAAAATAAAAATAATCCAATTTTTGTTAGCACAATTGAATTCAGCTCGAAAAAACAAACAATTTAGTGTTTTGAATCACTGCTCTATGTCCATTGGTTACCGAGATATTGAAAATGGTAAACACAGTACGTTGTCCCGATGTTAACCTTATGGGAAATAAATAAAATTCTATACCTCGCTTATTTCTCAACATATCTTGATAAAACTTGCTAAATGGCTTCTTCTAGTTCAGATATACTAAATATTTAATTAATACCACCCAGCTTTAGTATACCTGTAGCTGCAAGCCTGCATACTCATTCCCCATGTTATTCTTATGGAGCTTACAAAAACATGTCAAATATCGCTATGTTGGATTGAAATATGATGTTTTGCATTTGAAATTCGCTGAGTATGCAGGTCTGCTGCAACGGGGGTATTTTTTTGGTAATTTTGATGTGTCCAAGACCGTACTTGACGTTTGTTACAGTAGACATGGTGTTAATTTTTGTTGATATGATATTTTAATTGCTACGGTAACCTAGAAGTCCACTTTGTCTTCTCAAACACGAGGTGCAGGGCTACCACCAGAACAGGGACAAATAATTGTAATGTCACTGACCGTATTTGTCACGACCGAAACCATTTTTGTCACGATCAAGATAGCCTTATCGATTTTACGGGGGTACGGTTGTGACAATCATTATAAATTTCGTTGTAAATTGCACTATTCAGTTGAAGTGAAAGACAATTTTATCTTATAATAGTACAATTGAAGGATTTATGAAAAAGTAAAATTGTAGTTTTGAAATATGTAAATATTGAAGGTAATGCTTATTTTTTATTATAAATTGTTGTGGAATAGAGTACAGTCAGCTCCCAAATAACCAGGGTATTGGCCCATTAAAGTGCAAAGGATAATTTAAAATGATGATTTAAAACAAAGGTATTAAATAAATTGAGTAAATCGACCGGCGATTCTCGTTTGTCCCAGACCGTACCCCTTGTCCCTGACCGTATCTATCATGATTTGGGTTATAAAAATACAAAACTTGATATAACATCATATGAAACTATAATTACACACAAAACAGACGCCCCTATGAGGACATAAAGGTTTTTCATATAACAGGAACGATTGCTTGGAGCTAAACAAACTTTAGGAGTTTTTTTTGCTTTTTTCGATTTTTTTAGTTTTTCGAATTTTTTTTAGAAATACCAAATTTACTAAAGACTTAATGAGCTGTTTATTGCAATATTGCCCTAAAAATAAATCAATTTACAGCAAAACATATTTATCAAACCACATTAAATAATTTTAATCTTCATTTTTATGTTGGTTACGGTCAGTGACAAAAATTTGTGTTCTTTCATGAAAGACTAGCAGTTGCCCGTGGCTTCGCTCACGATGACGATTTTAACACCCGCTGCCTAAATGAAGATGGTGCCACATACTAAGTTTATGATTAAATAGAGAAGGTACAAAAACTATTGATGACTTTAATATAGTATTTATCACCTAAAAGAAAAATCAACCATAAAACCATGACAAAAGGAACCAAACTATAAATCAGCTGTAGAGACCTATCTGTATGTGAAGCTTAAACCGCCTTCTTGATTAAATGAAAATTGACAATTTAATCGAAAGATCATCCATCAAATTATGCAGAAAGATTTAAGACCGTTGACCCCACCGAAAAACCCTGAAAATTTAGAATTTTGAAAAACCCGTTCTCAGCGGATGATCACGCCCTATAGGAACGTCCTTGAAAAGTTTCAAGGTTCTAGGTCAAGTTCAAGTAGTTCGGGCTATGCGATGATAGGTCAGTGGTATTTGAAAAATTTAAAGTAGATCCGCTAAGAACGCAGGTCTGCTACGACGGGAGTACTTAAAAAATTGCTGCCCCCCCGAGGCATTTTTATTTGGTCTCTCTATACTACACATGCCAGCACATTCCAGCGCCTCCGCCGACAAAACCTTTAAGGGTGTCGCTGCCTGGGAGGCTTATACTCATTAGGCCGATTGTTGAATCTGTGCTGTAGTACAGAGTGACCCTGAGGCAGGAAATATCCTCTTCGCAGCAGACCGTGCGTACTTAGTGAATCTTAAAGCAGATTCATGTTTCATGAAAGTTTATGTACGTAAAGTAGAAAATGCCTTTATTAAATGCCACCAAAGTATTTTCTAATGTTTTTAGGGTCTATTTTGAACAACAACAAAATAACATAGCCGTCCCGCAATTTTTTAAAAATGGTTTACATTATCTCTTTCATTAACAGCTGTTATAAGGAAGGAAGGACTTTGAAGTATCTCTAGTCAGTGATTTATTTTATATTTTACAGACAGCTGGTTTTACATTCTATGAAATGTCTTGCTTTTAACATCTGTTTGAACATAAACATTTCATCAGTTATAATTCTGGATTAAGGATATTAATATGTGATCTTTGAGAGGGTCTGTGTGCGGCCTTGGTCTGTGGAGGAGTCCGAGGGTCATATCAAGTGGGGCCTTGGTCAGATCAGGATGAAAATCCGATAAATGTATAATGAATGGGAAAGTATTGACTTTATATAGTACATGTCAATTATAAAGAAATATTATAAACCAAAACATAAAACTGAATGAAATCATAAAACATCTGTAACGACGAATCCATCATTGAAGGTATAGGTAAACTACCATCTGCTTGGAACACTGAAAATGTAAACAAAACGTCATCCCCTTGAATTATGGGGAAATTCAAAACAAACTTGGTCAAAATCAAATAAAACTCGGTTTTTAGAAGCTTGCTATTTAATTTCAAAAAGATTACGCTAGTTTTAAGTCGTCTAAAACCTTCTCATATGTGCATAATACACAGAAAAAAAGTTTCAGCCATAACAGTACTCTAGTTTTTGCGTGAAAAGCGGTCTAAAGTGTGACGTTGAGCGTTACCAACACACATCGTGACATAAATTGAGATAAAGCTTGATTCGAATTCTCTGACCTTCAAAACGCAAAAATAACCAAACATTTCGTACTTCTATGCAATGTACAGACAAAACTCTTATTTTATTTATATACATGTTGTATCATTGAATATACACACAAGATTTTGCGTTACCTTGTCTAATCTATGAACCTTCAAATGTCAATCGATAAAAAAAATCAAAAACGTTTTGAAAAAAGAAAAAATTCGCAAATGTTTTTACTAAAAGGGCACGATAAAAATTTTTCACTCCCCTTCTGATAAATAAATCACATATGTAGAATTAGAGCACGCATATAATATACTGTTTGTTGGTATGTCAAAAATATATTTGGCAATATTATTTGTTTTGTTA
This sequence comes from Flexamia atlantica, assembly GCA_035578135.1. Classification (NCBI taxonomy): domain Eukaryota; kingdom Metazoa; phylum Arthropoda; class Insecta; order Hemiptera; family Cicadellidae; genus Flexamia; species Flexamia atlantica. The sequence continues at coordinate 16,293,616 of JAQJVK010000006.1, read as the reverse complement.
CCTGTGATATAATTGCAATTAGATATGTATGTTGTTTTGGAAATAAAGTTACTATATTTTCATTTTAAATATTTATAATTGCAATTTTTCTGCATAAACAATTTTCTAAATGTGGGCTACATTTATTTATTACTTAAAAAATCCCCCAAATGTATTTTAAGGCGTTTTGAGCCAAGACCGCACTCAGTGTGGCACTCTATGGTGTGGCCGATGTGGTCTTGTGGAGCTCCGTATTAGCGTGGCTTTATCCGTACTCCCTTTTGGGGACCCCTAGACGCGAACCATTAAGCTAGTTGGATAGCGATACACAAAATACTAGCTGTTTCATTGTTTTTTTGAATTCTACCATTGACTTTGAATTTAGAACCTGAAACAGACCTTAATCGCTTTATGAAATGTGTACCAGGTTTTGAGTGACCCAGGACAAGGCCCCACTGAAAATACAGGCCATGCTGCAGCGATCCCAGCGCTGCGCCACGTCACACAAGTAGGCAGTGAACTAACATCCTATTCCTATGTTTACATTTTATTGCTAAATGTCAAATATCCGTTGTTTGTTTACGTTTTTTCTGTTTACATTTCATCACTAAACGTCAAAAATTACTTGTTTATTTAAGTTTTCTTGTTTTGATTTAAAAGTAGCACAGCTGTGAGTCCTGAGCCAGACTTTCAGACCGCCTACTTGTTTGACGTCATAAATCCTGCAGCATGGCCTGTATTTGTAGTGTGGCCTTGCCCAGGATTAAAAAAGCTCTTAGTTATTGGTGAGTCACCAACAGAGTGTACTAAAATGTCACCTATTAATTTTGGTATTAAGAGAGGTAATATATCATTTGTTGACACAGAAAACAAACAATTGTCAATTCTTCTTATTGATTTATGAATCGTAGAGTACAAAATTTTAAAGTAAATAGCTAAAATAAGAGGTTGACAGAAGCACCCTCTATTAGTAATTGATCAAATTATGTCAAATTTAAGTTCCGGATCACCCAAAACTAGCTACAGGTGGGCCATAGAATGAGAGGTCTATTAATAATTTACAGCCAAAGATTCTACCTAAATCTAGTGATGGCTAATTACAATGTGGTTTTAAGGCCTTTGTATACACAATCAATAACTTCCAGAATGTTTGTTGGTTTCTTAAGTAAGCGTTGTTGGTCACATTGAATAAAGTCAGCTGATTTATAACACTGACAGATTAAGTCAGATGGCAGGCAGCTTTGTGGGTAGACGATACAAGTGATAAGCAGCAACGAAAATAAACACAAACATCAATTTCGTCGGTTCAATTGATGTGTAGTAAATTTAAACTTCTTTTATAGTGAAAGCCCTTCTCGCATTTCAAAATCACGAGTAGTATTATTCATCTCTGATTTATATCACTCCATGAAGTATGACATAGGCCCATCAAGTTTATAATGTCAGAAGAACAACAAACTGTTCTTCCAGAAATTGAAGTTTTCCGCACAGACAAATATTACATTTTCTTGAATAATTTATCCAGCCTATGGTGCAACCGAAAATCAGGAGAGTATCAGCTGAAACCGGGTAAGATTAATCAATTGTTAGACCTAATTGGTAACGCCTATGTAGGCCTAGGCTATCTGGTTGATTCCCTTATAATTTTTTTCGTTTACGCCAGTGGCATTTTTATGGACGAGATACTTAAACGCTCTTAAGGGAAAGCGGTCCAAACTCCAAACTCCTCAAATTAGTGTGGGCATGCTGGGAATTGGACCCGGGAACTCTTGAACTGAAGTCCAAGACGCTAACCGTTAGACTAGCAACACACACTTTACGTAAATGTTGCACGAAACCAAATTTCACCAACCTTTTAAGTGTTTGGGAAAAAAATCACCAAACATTTATTTAGGCCTGTGAACATTTGAAGAAGGTTATTGTTAATTTGGAATTTAAAAGCAATACTAAGATATTTTCTTTTTACCTGTAGTTCAGTGAACAAAGAGAAAGGTATTTAATTTATTCCTTGATTCAACCAGCCTTGAGTAATTACCCTATCCTAATACCTATGCCCATATTTAATAAAGGTTTGATTCCTACAGGGATACCAGTTGTTCAGAATTAGACCTGACAATCAAGGATTTTTGGGGCTAGGCACAAGTGAGAAAGGAAAAAGTATTGGTAGGCTTGCTTCACCATCTTTGTTGCCAAAGATACTTTTGTATTATACACAGGCCACTATTTTTAGAGATTTTTTTGAACTGGATACCAAAAATAAACTACTTAATTGGAAAGAACATACTGAAATTGACTTACTATCCAAATTTGAAATAAATATGATGAGTGGTTTTAGTCTTGTGCTTCCCAGAAGGCAGCGGTGTCGGCGAGGATTGAGTAGAAAGTGCCACTGCTGTTAGCGGTCACACACAATTGCCACCCTTATATAGCGCGCTGCGGCGGTTATGTTAGGTAAGGTTATCATAAATATGGTAGGACTTTCCTCATTCGTTACGAATCAAACGATACCGGATAAGTCATACTTTCGCCCGCCAAATTCTGTATTAAGTGATGCACACACTCTGGTCAACAACCTGACCTTGGCCTATTTGTAGAGGATTTGGCGGGCGAAAGTATGACTCATCTGGTATCTTTTGATTCGTAACGAATCGAGGAAAGTCCTATTAACATATTTATGATACCCTAACCTAACATAACGGCTGCAGCGCGCTGTATAAAGGTGGCCTCCGCATAATACCAAAAGCACCTTTAATTTATTCCTTGATTCAACCAGCCTTGAGTAACTACCTTATCCATATACCTATGCCTAAATTTAACAAAGGTTTGATTCCTACACAGGGTTACCAGTTGTTAAGAATTAGACCTGACGATCAAGGATTTTTGGGGCTAGACACAAGTGAGAAAGGAAAAAGTATTGGTAGGCTTGCTTCACCATCTTTGTTGCCAAAATTCACAATAATACCTAAGGTATTTGGATCATAACCTAAATAGCCTAAACTACTCTCCAATCCATTGTCGTCTGTTGGTTGATAGGTAATTCCTTAATTTATTTCATTGCCAAGGGAAATTATGTGAGAAGAACTTTCATTCACTGCTGTGCTCACTGAATTGTCCAGGGACGAACAACTTTTTGTATTCTAGATTCAACCATATTTTTACACAAGAAACTTCACCTAATCTTAATAAGAACTGCACAGAACTAAAATACGACTACATTTTAACCCTTTGACATACAATTTTTGTATATCTCTGAATTTTTAATTGTAGCCTAATAATATGTTTATTTTGTCTGTATTTGGTCTAATATTATGGTTAGGCTTTTGTCCTTTTTGATTGTCCTTTTTTTTCAAAAGGCCTATGCTGAATTAATTAATAAAAAATAAAAATATGTGTCCTCCTCCTCTATACAAGGGTCAAAAGAAGCAAAACAGGTGTCCACTACAATCTCTATTAAACAAAAAATGCCGTCAACTTCCACCCAAGCCGGTCACCGTTTATTTTTGGTGGGCCCTCCCACCAGTTTTACCACTCATTTGCAGGCATAATAGGGATTGCACATGGTCGGGACTTGAACCCACACACCTCTGAACGGCTTCAACGCTCTGTACTCATCAATAGGAGCGTGTTAACCGACAGAGCTACGCCACCACCATCGGCCAGGAGAACGATTGGCACATAAGCCTACAGTTGACCCCAGCAGCAAACCAGTAAACTACTTGACCAATCCCTCACGTACAGCTCCCGGAGGTCATAGAAATGCATCACGAGACAGTCTCGTGTAAAGTCTCCAATCGGTTAATAAAAACTATGATAGATAACAATAAAACACAATTACTACAACGCCAAAGAACGTAGCTGCAAAGCCAACACAAAAAATACATAGTTCCCTCGAACTGACAACAGCTGTTTGCATCTCAGGAGGTTTTTTTCTGCTAGTGCTCAAGACATTACAGGAGAAAAATCATGTTGAAACGAAAGACTGATTAGTAGGAAGGGATTTGGCAAAACTTGGAGCCAGTAAAAGCAAGAATGTATATTTTTATTTAAAAAAATGTAAAAGTCCTGCTACCAAATCCTGGCAATTTCTGCAATTAAACCGGGATCTCACTACGAGATTCTTGGTACTCATGCTATGTAAATGACGCATCTCGCTACAAGATGCACGGCACTAAAAGGGTTATGTCTTTGGTTGTCACGGGCCACTCAGATAGGCTTGTTAGCTTGAACAATAAATGTCAAAGAAGCCAAAGAAAAGTGCTGATGACTTTTCGAGATAGTCATTCTTTCATTACAATCTGCAAGGTAGACTTTATCAATGAACAATTCAATTTGACCCTGCTTTGATTATTGTCATACTCAATCATTTGTTTTTGAACAGTATGTTTAGCAAAATCAGGCAGTTTATCCTTGCAGCTCTTGGACTGATCTTTATATTTTCCACATTGAAATTTCCTCACAGCAAGGCAGTGTGGAACTGATATCTAAAATTTATTGCCATCCAAAAGATTAAATTTGGCCTTGTGATTGGTAATACTAATTTGTGAGCAGCTATTTATTATGTATTAACCCTTTGTCTGCCAGAGGACTGATTGATTGGATTCCACAGTGAAATAAATTATTGTGTCCTGAACAATTTTTCCAGATCTGGGTCAGAACCAGCGAGATCTGGACCAGAATTTACCACTTCTGGTTTTAAATCTACCTGGATTGGGCCACAATTAATTGGTTACAATTTGGACCAGGAATTATTTATTTTACTATTTACTTGCTTATAAAATAAAACTTTAAAATGATAAAATTCTGTACATTAGTACCTTGCAAAATCCAAACCTGGTATTTAGAATTTCCGGCTAATCTGAGACAGAGTTTTGGAAGTAATGTAAGTATAAAATAAATAAAAAATTAGTTAGGCCTAATGTTTTGGTCTACCAATGAAATCGTCTGCAACTGCTTAATTAAACTGTTACCTCTTCGAAACTTTAGCAGTTGCAACCGTTTTACATGAATAGCGTTTATTTTATCCCACCTCTATAAAAAAACTCTTCACCCCCATTTTTGCTCTTTTCCTCAAAATCAATGCTGACAATGTCTTTAAGGTTGTAAACTACCATAGTAAGAGTAAGCTCCATTTCCAGTTCCCATGGAGGAATATTTGAACTAAGTAAGAGCCTCTTCATTCCTTTTTTATACATTTCCACAAGAAATGCAATGTGATCCTGACAATGGCTCTAAAATTGAAGGTTGAAAACTAGTATTGGTGTTGCAGGTTGGGAGCTAGCCAATTCAGGGGACCCCGAGTGTTTGGGTATTTGTCACGGACTGGTGGGTCAGGTGGACCTGCTCTCTGACACCCACTTGCTGCTGATCAGGGAGGCCGCGAGGGTAGGGGAGCTACAGGGGCGCGGCACTGTCTACAAGATCAAATCAGTTTCTTTGCTGCAGGTAAGGTGTTTTCACTGAATAAATTTATTCTTGCACACATTGCAACACATTGTATCTTAACCATCCAAATACCATACCAACTTTAAATACGTTGGCTGGTGGAGCTGTAATCAGTAATCATAACAGTAGAATAATTTTAAACAATTTTGTAGGTACTTTGTTATTTTTTACCCAATTATTAAGTAAGATCTAAATTTATTTGTGAAAATATTAATTTTTAATAACATTTACAGCATAAAAGTGGTGCTTGATATTAATTTTTAGAAATTGTTTTAGTTATTGATTAATGAAAACAAGTCATTGATTAGGAAGTGATCCTAATATTTCTTTATAGGGTTTATCCTCTTACTGTACTCTCCGAGTTTGTGTTAAATCGAACAAACCATTCACAAAATGGGAATATTCTGATGCAATCAAAGAACAATATCTTTAGAAGTCCTGCTAACTTTCAACTTAGTTTTGAAGTGTCCTAGAATTCTATGTAATCAGTGCCCTTTATGTCATTGTTGCCTACATAAAGGTTTATTGATTATTCTGTTGACGCAGATATGACATTGTACTGAGATCCTGAACTAAACAACATTAATGGTTCAACTCCCTTTTCCTTTACCTTTGGGTAGTAGGGTTGAAAACTATTTTCAAATTTGCTATAATAGTTGTTCTGAAATAAGACAAAAAATACTGTGTCCCTACTAGTTTTTTTAACGTTAATAATAGCGTTAATTTTACCTAAGTACAGTTTATATGGGAGCGATTTTGTAATGTTTGAAATAAAATTGCTTATTGGCACACTTAATCTGCATATGCAAAAATTATGGAATTATCTAATGACTCCAGTCTTTATTTAATTAAAGATAAAATATTCAATTTAACTTTGAAATTTAACCGAATCAAAAAAAATAATTTAGGTCCGGGGTCAAGATGCAGTGGCATCATCAGAGCTGAGATTGAAGCCGTGTCGCAAGCACTGTAACTCGCTGGGTGGCAATGCTGTGGTGGACAACATCCAGAGGCTGGGACTGTCTAAGACCTGGGGAACACTCAAGTCGGCCGGCAGCACAATCAAGAACACCACCCAGCAGGCAGCGGCTCTGGCCACCATGCAGGTGACTGCACTCATTCACTCACAGCTCTAATTGTATAATTTGAATTCTTAGAAAAGGTTATGCTATATGTTATAATTTGAAGTGTAATAATAATCTAAGGAAATAATAATATAGTACAAGAAGAAAATTTGTGTTACAGTAGAACCTCGATAAGAAGACACTCGATAACATGAAAACCTTGATAAAAACTGCACTTTTAAAGTCACTTAATGTCTTGTTAACACGAACCTCAATAAGAAGACTCCCTTGATAACGAGACTCTTTCCAGAATCCCATTGAGAGTCTTCTTATCAAGGTTCTACTATATTATACTATATGATTGGAAGTAAGGGCTGCCTTTACAGTTTCAGGAGGGGATACCGTTGGGAAATATATTTTTTTATTTTTTACTTTTCAGAATTTTTTTAACCATAGTCAGATTACCTTATAATTTTATTCTATTCTTAAAATTTATGATTATTCTTTGTAATGCCATAAAACATGAGGAATTCCTTTTCCTTTGCCCAGGTGAAGGGCAGCAGCCAGGTGAAGGACCAGGAGAAGTACCAGCGCCGGCTTGTGGAGGAGCTGCACCGAGTGTTCACGGACACGGACAGCTTCTACTTCTGTGAGGCCGGCGACGGGCGACCGGCCGACCTCACCAACACACTCACTTACCTCCCGCTGTGTCCAGGTGAAGGGCAGCAGCCAGGTGAAGGACCAGGAGAAGTATCAGCGCCGGCTGGTGGAGGAGCTGCACCGAGTGTTCACGGACACGGACAGCTTCTACTTCTGTGAGGCCGGCGACGGGCGACCGGCCGACCTCACCAACACACTCACTTACCTCCCGCTGTGTCCAGGTGAAGGGCAGCAGCCAGGTGAAGGACCAGGAGAAGTATCAGCGCCGGCTGGTGGAGGAGCTGCACCGAGTGTTCACGGACACGGACAGCTTCTACTTCTGTGAGGCCGGCGACGGGCGACCGGCCGACCTCACCAACACACTCACTTACCTCCCGCTGTGTCCAGGTGAAGGGCAGCAGCCAGGTGAAGGACCAGGAGAAGTATCAGCGCCGGCTGGTGGAGGAGCTGCACCGAGTGTTCACGGACACGGACAGCTTCTACTTCTGTGAGGCCGGCGACGGGCGACCGGCCGACCTCACCAACACACTCACTTACCTCCCGCTGTGTCCAGGTGAAGGGCAGCAGCCAGGTGAAGGACCAGGAGAAGTATCAGCGCCGGCTGGTGGAGGAGCTGCACCGAGTGTTCACGGACACGGACAGCTTCTACTTCTGTGTGGCCGGCGACGGGCGACCGGCCGACCTCACCAACACACTGCAGCGCCACTGCGAGCTGGCCCCCGCCGCCCCCGCCTGGTGCAACGCCGACCGCCGCTTCTTCTGGAACAAGCACATGCTCAAGGAGATACTGCTGCTCAATGTGAGTAAATAATAGATACAGTATTTTAAAACAATTATAACGCATAATTTTAAAGGTATAATAAATATTATTGGAGCTTAAAATTTCACTTTGTAGTTTTTAGGGGTATGCGAGTATTAGACCGATCGAGGTTTTTGGTCGAGCTTTTCAGTATTAGACTTTTTTCTAAAAAGCTCGACACTCGAGCCGAGCTTTTGATAAGAGAGTTCTTATCGGAAAGATAATTATTGCAATCTATTTTTCGACACGTTGTGCCGGAAGAGCGTTTCCCTCGCACGAAAAACAAACAAAAAATATTCTCTAGTGATAAGGAAAGGACATTGTCAGGTAACAAGAAATATTATCTCCATTTAAACGGAAATCGGAGCTATATTTAGTTGACCTTGGAGATCACGAAACACAGCATTTAAGTAATTTAAGTCTATTGTTTTATCAAGGCTTATCTTTTAAACGGTATCGTACAAGTTTCATTTTGGTCTCATTTGATTTATAAAAATAAGACAAAAAATATGAGCCGGCATTTATAGTTGTATGAGAAGTAGTTTGTATTTTTGCGTTTTGTAGTAAGAATTCCTTATCTCCTAATTAACTCGACGCACTGAGTCCAATGACAAAAAACAGGGACAGGGGCTTGGAGTAAACAACCTCCACCCCCCTCCTCCCTGGCCACTGATAAGGAGAGAGAGAGGTAGCTGTTTGTTTCTTTTTCTCTATTCCGTCCTTATTTATGATCTTTCTTCTTCCTTATTTTATTAAACTGTCCATTATTTTCTTCACAAAAGTTTAGAAATGCAACTAATTATAGGATTACAATACATTATTGTTGTTATTTCATTCATATATCATACACTGAAGTAATAAGTTAAGCCATGAATATTATGCCACAATTGGGACTGCTATTTAATTTTTAATCATCTTTACTTTGTGAACATAAAAAAATCAGTCTTGTGTTTGAATAAGTGTGTAATTTTTTTACTATGATATAACCATTTCAATACCTTTCCATCTACTCCTTTCAACTCTTGAAATTAATGTTGCAGTACTATATATAACTAGTCTAATTATGTAATTTTAACTATTTATTTTAAAGTAAAGTATTGTGGGATTGGGGAGTCAAATAATAAATGTAGATTTTAAATTTGGTATTTTTCTTCATCAATTATTTTTTTAGACAGTGATTAATTTTATGTAACATAATACAAAATACTGATGAACCTATCAGATCATTAACTTGTTTTGGAGATAAGATATCTAGTTTTGAGCTGGCGTTCACTTAAGGTATGCAAACATTAGTCTATTGTATCTTTTAAAATTAAAATAAAGCTTCATAATTCCTTTTCATAATTTGGTGATTGTAAAAAAGCTCGGCTCGAAAAAGCTCGAGCTCGAAAACTTTTGAAAAAGCTCGGCTCGGCCCGGCTCGAGTTCAAAAATCACTATTCGCACACCCCTAGTAGTTTTGTACATATCTAGTGCAGTATCATTTTACTTTGAAACAATAATCAGTCAAAGATTACGATAATTTTATGGTGGTGAATTGTTCATATTCAAGGAAAAGGTAGTACTGTTGAACCTCAATTGCCCGACACTTATTGGACTTTGGGGGTTGCGAAGTATCGAACTGTCAAGCTATAGGGAATTAGTGAAATTTTACATCAATAAGAGTATTAAAATTTGGCCAAATTGATCAACTACTCAAAGTTAACTAACCTACGTTGCACAACTTATTTGTTAACTTTCATTATTTTGGTTCCAGTAATTTTCCCTGTTGATTGTTAATTGTGAGGTTTCTTAGCATGAGCCTTTGTCGAAGTATTCAGTGTGTTAAAGTATCGAGTGTCAAACTATCAATGATATGCAGCAGTGGTTCCCAAACTTTTTGGGTGGAGACCCACCAACGAACCCAAAGATTTTTTGCGACCAACCATTGGTTTGAATTTATATATACATCAAACCCATCAAAAAATATATCGTAGAGAAACAATGTGTGTTACAGTGAATCAAGTGTAATTTTTCTGTATGTAATCAATTTAAAATATAGCCCCAAAAAGTACAAGTAACAGCAGTCTCTTCTATATGTGATTTTTCGACTACATATTGGACTTTAATTTCACAAAACAATTAAGTGGCTCCACTATAAAAACTGAATAGTCTTAAGTGTGTTGGAAAGAATAATAATAAAATAAAATTATATGATTACATTACGTGTAACTAAAGAATAAATCTTAATGGAGGATTATTCAAATCTTGCCCACTGCAAATGCTTTATATATTCAGTTTTGAAAATAAAGAAAAATAAGAAAAAGTTATCGGATTCACGTCATAACGGATCCAAAAGAACACTGGTTCTCTACTTTTACATACTACTTTCAAAACTTCGTCGCAAGATAATTTTAGAAGCACGGCCTAAAATAAAAGCATGAATTCAATTACTTTGTTCTACTTTTTACGGTCTTTTTAGCGAACATTTATTTTCGATCTACAGAGGTTCTGATAGGATGATAAGTAGGGGTGTGCGAATAGTGATTTTTGAACTCGAGCCGAGCCGAACCGAGCTTTTTCAAAAGTTTTCGAGCTCGAGCTTTTTCGAGCCGAGCTTTTTAACAGCCACCAAATTATGAAGCTTGATTTTAATTTTCAAAGATACAATAGACTAATGTTTGCATACCTTAAGTGAACGCCAGCTCAAAACTAGAAAGCTTATCTCCAAAAGTAGTTAATGATCTGATAGGTTCATCAATATTTTGTATTATATTACATAAAATTGATCAAACTGGCTCAAAAAATAATTTATGTAGAAAAATAAAAATTTTAAACTCTACATTTTTAATTTGACTCCCCAATTCCACAATACTTTCCCTTTAAAATAAGTAGTTAAATAGTCATTCTAATTACATATAGGTACTACAAAATTAATTTCAAGAGTTGAATGGAAAGGTTTTAAAATGGTTATATCTTAAAAAAAAAAAAAAAAACATATTTACACTTAGTCAAAAACAAGATTGATTTTCTTAATGTTCACAAAGTAATGACTATTACAAATAGCAGTCCCAATTGTGGCATAATATTGATGGTTAAACTTATTATTTCAGAATATGAATGAAATAATATTTAATAACAAAAGTAGTTTATTGTCATCCTAAAATTAATTGCATTTCTAAGCTTTTGTGAAGAAAATTATGTACGGTTTAAAAAAATTAGAAAGACGAAAGATCAGAAATTAGGATGGAATAAGGGGAAAGAAAGAAACAGCTATCCTTATCAGTGGCCAGGGAGGGGGAGGGATGGAGGTTTTTTACTCCAAGCCCCTCTGTCCCGGTTTTTTTTGTCATTGTCTGACTCATAGCGAGCGTGTGAGAGTTAATTAAGTGTTTTGATGACAATTATGAAATAAGAATATCAGAAAATTATTTAAATCAAACTCTATTTAAACCCAAACAATCTCAGCCCAAAACATCTGATAATCAAGATATTACTTGAAAACACAAACAAATCATGTGATAATAATAATGTACAGACTTGTTGCAACATCCCGCCTCAAGAGATCTTCAAATAATTCTGTATCGACACGGCTTCTTGATGGGCCTTCCGTAACGGGTAGCAGTGTCCGGTCCATCATTTGTGTCGCAGCGACGATGTATACTCACAGGACCACTCACAGGACCACTGTCCCTTGCTGAAGAATGGTCTGTAGAAATATCATCTCCAAGGTACGGTGCAGGAACTAAATTTTTACGGTTCCGCCGAATAGTCCTCTTGTCAGTTTCTACGAGGTAAGATCGTGGTTCTTTCAATTTGTTGACCACCCTTCCGTGTCGACGTAGATCTGTGATCCACACCATGTTTCCAACTTCTAATTCACTCAAGTTACTTGTTCTATGTCGTTTATCAAATTGTTTCTTATACTTCAGCTGGTACTTTTCCTCCCTTTTAAAAAAGTCCTTTTTATACACAGGATTTCCAACCAAAGTAGATGGAAGATTGTCTCTCAATTTCCTTCCAAACATGAGTTCGGCTGGAGTGAAGCCAGTTTCAAGTGGAGATGTACGGTAGGAAAGCAGTGCAAGTTCAAAGTTGTTCTTGTTTTTCCTCATCAGGCCTTTTGCTATCTTCACAGCTGCCTCAGCTGCCCCATTTCCTTGGTGGTGATGAGGACTACTCCTAAATGTGGAAAACCCCCACTCTTTGGCAAACATTTTAAATTCACTCGAGTCTAAGTGGTGAAACTGCGTCCCACTGTCCGAATAAACCCTCTGAGGAGTCCCAAAACGTGAAAAAACAGTTTTGCAAATTTGAATCACATCTGATGCTCTCATTCGATGTAGCTCTTCGACTTCAAAGTATCTCGAGTAGTGGTGCACAATAACCATAAACCACTTTTCTTCATGTTTAAATAGGTCAACTGACACATTTTGCCACTGATAATCCGGAACCACCCTCGGAATCAATGGTTCACTATGATTAATTGAGTTTTGAATACACACCGGGCACGATTTGATTTTCCTCTCAATTTCCTGAGAAATCCCTGGCCACCACATGGTTCCCAAAGCTCGTTTCCTGGTTTTCGTAATTCCCAAATGTCCACTGTGAACGATCGCTTGAACCTTACTGGGATCAGGACGGATCCCTTCCTTGGACAGCACAAACCCTAAGAATGTCACAGTCCTTTTGCAGAACTCTGACTTCTGTTTATTCAAGGTGATTCCATTAGCCTGCACTCTCTCTAAAACAGCTCTGAGACACTCATGGTGTTCTTCTTTTGTTCGTCCCCATATAAGGCAGTCATCAATGTGGACTAAGCAGTTCTTGGCTCCCTCTAAAGCCTTTGACATACGCCTCTGAAACTCTTCAGGCGCTGATGTAATTCCAAAAGGCAACTTACAAAACTTGTACCTCCCGAAAGGAGTTATGAATGTTGTATAATCTTGTGATTCCTTTGCAAGGTTTAGTTGCCAAAACCCGGAATTCGCATCAATCTTGCTGAAGTACTCGGCTCCCGCGATCTCGGATAGTGAGAGTTCAATCTTCGGAATAGGATAAAATCGACGTTTCACACTATTGTTGAGTTTGGATAAGTCCACGCAGATTCTAACCCCACCCCCTTTTTTTTGGGAAAACTACCATTGGTGCACACCAATTGGTTGCATGCTCAACTGGGACAATAACTCCTTTTCGCAGCATGTCCTCCAACTGGTCTTTAACCTGGGCCTTCAGAGGTATTGGCACAGACCTGGGAGCATGTATAGCGTAAGGAACTGCATTCTCCTTCATTTCAATCTTGTATTCTCCTTTCATATTTCCTAGTCCTTGAAATAAATCAGGAAACTCAGAGAACCAGTCTGTATCAGAATTCACCGCAAAAATTCTCTTCACAAGGTTCAGTCTCTCACAGGCATGTCTGCTTAGAAGTGGTACAGCAACTTCTTCAGGAATATATGCTATTTCGTTAATCATAACACCTTTATGTTCCAGCTTCAGTTTGATAGTCCCTAAAATTTTTATTCTATCTTTCTTCTTTGCGCTAAACACTGCTGTTTTGCAATTTACCAAAGGCAAAGTCCTAATCAAACCGCCCACAGCACTGGCGGGGACCATAGTTATATCAGCTGCTGTGTCAAGTTTAAATTTTATGAGTCCTAACTCTTGGTCACCACAGCTTGCCTCCAACTCCTGCATCCACGCTTTGTCACTATTTCCAATATTTCCTATAAAAATCTCCGGAACATTTAGATTTTTATAAAAATCTCCGGAACATTTAGATTTTCATCGTCTGAATCTTGTTGTTCGATTTCCCTGACGGCTTTCCTTCCTACCCGCTTTCCTCGTAACGGACAGCATCTAAAAAAATGTCCAATCTCTGAAGAACTTCCTCATATTTTTCAGGTTTTGGTGAAAACGAGTCAAAAATATCCTCGCTTCTGTTACCCATTGTAAACAAAAGAACGTCAATTTGACGAGCATCAGAGGCGCCGTCCAAACCGCATCCTCTTCTGTACCTTTGGAATCGGTTCTTCCAAGACACCCACTCGTTTGGCGTAAAGGAAAATGCTTCCGGCGTTGGCAACGTCAAATTGATCGTTTGAACTGGGTTATACGCCACTCCATTACCAAGTACCCCATCGTTCTGGGTGCATTCCTTTTCTGTTAATTGTTCTGGTTCTGTTTGGTTGTTGTCTTCCCAGTCATTCTCATATGTTTGTCTCCGCGAGTTACGTTTTTTAAGTCTCTTACTCGCCATTATACCCGTGATCGTCTTTCAGATAAAAATCCCACCGCTGCCACCATGTTTTGATGACAATTATGAAATAAGAATATCAGAAAATATTTAAATCAAACTCTATTTAAACCCAAACAATCTCAGCCCAAAACATCTGATAATCAAGATATTACTTGAAAACACAAACAAATCATGTGATAATAATAATGTACAGACTTGTTGCAACATTAAGAGATAAGGAATCCTTACTACAAAACACAAAAATACAAACTACTTGTCATACAACTATAAATGACGGCTCATATCTTTTGCCTTATTTTTATAAATCAAATGCAACCAAAATGAAACTTGTACGATATACCGTTAAAAAGATAAGCCGCGATAAAACAATAGACTTTATTGCTGTATTTTGGGTTCTCCAAGGTCAACTAAATATAGCTCCGATTTCTGTCTAAATGGAGATACTATTTCTTGTTACCTGTCAATGTCCTTTCCTTATCACTCCTAGGGAATATTTTTTGTTTGTGTTTTTCTTGGGAGAGAAATGCTCTTTGGGTTTACAGTGTCCTTACGGTGTCCAAAAATAGACCGCAATAATTATCTTTCCGATAAGAACTCTCTCATCAAAATCTCAGCTCGAGTGTCGAGCTTTTTTGAAAAAATTCGAGCCGAGCCGAATAATGAAAAGCTCGACCTAAAAAGCTCGACAGGTCGAATACTCGCACACCCCTAATGATAAGTAAATATTTCGAAATAAATTATACATTGTAACTTTGCACCTACCTCAGAGTGAAACATGACTATGTGATGATGATGATGTAAAACTATGAGTAGACCAAACTAAGAATATTGTTGAATTAATTTTATATTCTTTTCACTTTCAGGTTTTTTTTTTACTTAAATAGGAGACTTTTGAATGCACCCCTGTACTTTTCACAAATCGAAGCTACATTAGGAATGTTACACTTAGTTAGCAAAAACTTCAATTCTGATTCTTGAATGACGTGTTTTAAGTCTCATTTCTAGGTTGCATTTGTTTGAGTGTGGATTTCTCTATACATTGCGTTTGTTCCGGGTCTAGTCAATATTTTAAACACAGATGCCACAATTTATACAGCATCTAACACAAATTGTTGAAAAATAAAGACTTAAAGGCAAACCGATCTTCAAAAACCAATGAAGTGGCATAGGTCGGCTGTGAATCACACTTCAAGGTTTGACTGATTCGGACAAAACTATATGTGATCCAACTGGCGGTAAGATGCCTCCCTCATTAACGTTCTTACACAACCTAGTATTATTCTTGAATTAGACTCAAGGAAAAATGTGTAATTTTTAGTAAAAATAATGTTTTTGAGAACTTTTCCAAGTTACTAGAAACTAAAAATATGAGGTTCTTCTTATTTCATAATTATTGTTTTATCCTCGTCGCGACCCACTTAAAGCCCTTCCACGACCCACCAGTTGTTCGGACCCCCACTTTGGGAACCACTGATCTACTGTATTAGATATACAACAATGGGGTTCCTATTACAGAGTTCCTACTGTTTTAAAACAAAACACTTTTGGACCTCCAAGGTTCTTTTAAATTTAACTTAGTGTTTATTCTTAATGTTACCATTTCATAAGCTAGGTTATTTTTTAAGTAAATAAACGAAAAAATAACCTATCGATATATATAATTTCATAAGCAAAATTTTTGAAAAGAAATTGTAAGCATTTGAGATGTTGCAGGATTGATGAAAGAGGGTTTAAACTAAAGGTTTTGATGTCAGGGACTCGGGAAAAATACTAGGCCTGTAATTTCTGGAAATATATTAGCAAACAAAAAACCACGTAAAATTCAGGTCTAAAAACATCTGCTTTGTTTACATTCAAAAACATGTGGTGCATGATTCAAAACCATGTGCTAGAATTTAACATATGATAAATCTAAAAGTCAGTTTACTATGAAGGTATTTTGTAAAAAATATGATTGTTTTAATTGAAATTTCCCCCTATTATAATTATGCCGCTATTTTCCTCTTCAAGCATTAGTTTTCTTTAATATAGGTATACATAATCAATATTTTTAAAAAATTGTGGGTTTGACAAATTTTTATAAAACAATTTGCTGTATCAATTTTTGGCTATCAAATTTACGTGTAAAAAATAGGATGCTTGATTATTATGTTTATAATTAAAAGATACACTTTACAAGGTATGTAGATGGCTTATAGCTTCTTCACTCTTGGTGCTTATAGGGAGCATGGTCTATCTACCTGTGTGATCTCTTGTGTTTGAAGATTCAATAGCCTTTTAGCAGGAGCTGGCTTTTTACATCAATAAATAAGTGAGCTTTACAACTGGAATAACTTTGATGTGTGTGTCTTTAATTTGTTGGACCTCTTTTATTGCAAATATTATAATTCAATTATTGCTAAACACTTTCACCAATTTTACTGATTTGCTTTGATATCCTAAATTGATATGATTCATGTTTAACCCTTTGACGTGACAATTTTTTTACATTTCTCAATTTTTAATGGTAATATTTTAATTTTGTCTGTATATGGTCTAATATTTCGGTTATGACCTTTGTGATTGTCAATATGTATTGACAATATGCTTAATTAATTAGTCCTCCTCCTCTATACAAGGGTAAAAAGAAGCAAAACAGGTGTCCACTGCAATCCCTATTAGACCTACAATTGCCGTCAACTTCCACCCAAGCCGGTCACCGTTTATTTTAGGTGGGCCCTCCCACCAACTAAGCCACACAATTGCAAGCCTAATAGGGATTGCTCATGGTGCGGGGATCGAACCCGCGCCGCGGAGTATGTCCTAAACATTGGCTCGTCAGTCAATGGTTTAGACCACACGGCCACGCAGTACCGTCAGACTGTTGGCTATATTCGTCAATGGTGCTCGTTTGAGTCTTAAAGCCTACGGCTCTGGCGGCGATTCATTGAACCGCTTGAACAACTGGCCTGGTGGCAAATCAGTGAACTAATAGGCCAAGCCGTCGGTAACAGCACCCGTCGGCAACGGCGTATCACCTACTTAACCAAGTTGAAGGCTTAAAGAGATTTATTTGAAAAGGTGCGTTTCAACATGTACAACAGTGAAATTTACTTTCATACTTCCGAAAACTTATATACTTTATTTAAAAATTACTAATGTATATATATATATATATAAGCCAAAAACAGTTGACTGACTCACTGACTCACTGATCACAGTTTCTCAAGAGTTATGAGGCTTTGGCCCATGAAACTTAGCACAAATATTCTATACAGGCTCTAGGTGTGTACTAAGAAAGGATTTTAAGATATTTTCTCTCAAGATCTTCTTTTTTCTTTCAAGATTTTTTTGCTTCTGGGAACCCCAAACCCAACTTAACCGATTTAGGCTAAGTTCAAACAAACATACTATTTCTACCGTAAATTTTCGCCTGGAGCTGCTAAGCGAGTAATCCAATCTCTAATATGATTGAAAACATTTTGGGGAATTACGTTTCCTCATTTTTTTCTCCTACACATTAGTTTTATATTCGTTCTTAGAGTTTTTGGTATATTAATTAATAAACATTCTAAATTCAGATGTTAGGTCTATAGAGTCCGCCCTTTGCGACATTTAAATTTGCGATATTTACATCAGTTATTCATCATATGCCTTTTATTCTTTTATGTCAAATTGGCTGACAGGTTTTAGAGCAAAGTGTGGCGCAATGAAATTTCTTAGTTGAAACCTCTGAAGCTGATAATTTTTTATTCCAACTATTATAAACCCAATTTTATAGGTTAAATAATAGATTAAGTAGGAAATTTCAGTATTCTTAAAGCTAAACTGAAAAATTAGAATATGTTAGCACAAGGTAGCCAATTCATACCATTTGAGGTAAAAAGGAAAATTCATCGAGGAAACGTTTCATCTTCTCATGTTAGTCTGGAATGGAGATGCAACCTTAATCATTGTAATTAAGCGCTTAAAAACGTATAGTACAGATAAATTATTGAAATCATCAGTCTATTTGGAAATTTGTAAAAATTGCACATTACAAATGACATATAATTGAACCAAACATTTGGTATCCTTTCAGCGAGCGAAGCTGCGGGTATGTCTACCCCGCAATAGTTATGTTGTGTATTTTTATAAACAACATAACTTTAAAACAGAACATATCTTCTTCTATATTATTAAAATGCTACATAGAAAAATTGTAATCTTTAAGGCTTTATGTTTTAAGATTTACCCCCACATATCATACATTCAAACACGCATCTGTGTGAGCAGATGTGCAAGCACGCTTTAGATTTAATTTAATCTAAGCAATAAACCCAAACTTAAAATAAACGGTGAAATAAATATTTCAAAGTTTGGACAGAAGCAAAAATGTAAACAAAAGAACATGTGATGAGCTGTGTACATGTGTTGTGTGTGGCAGGACCCGCTGGCGGAGGGCTGGGTGCTGCCCGTGGTCCAGGGCTTCGTGCAGATCGAGCAGTGCCACGTGGAGGTGGGCTTCGACGTCGATAGCCACTCCGTGCTCCCCCGATACGAGGTCCAGACACTTCCTCACTAGAAATAGTCTATTTAATATTTCATAATTTGTTGTAATTGCAAATTTGTAGATTTAGTAAGTACATTTAGGGTATCAGAGGAAGGATGAATTGAGTTTTATGTTGTCGCAGAAACTGTATTTATTTCCATTCTCTGAGGAAAGTGAAAGGTAATTGGCTTGTTTGTGTGACTTGTGAACGTAAGCACTTGTCCACTTGTGTGCCTTACTTTTTATTTGATTTTATGATTTCATTTTATTTCTTGAGTTTTTCCACCTTGTCTTTTCTCAATGCACCAAACTCTGAATCCCCAGCCTGGAGGATCTATGTCCTGGAAAAGTTGTTGCTTTATCTGAAGATGTGTTAGAAGAGAGCATTATGGGGTAAAGGCTGGTTTTAGTAATTCTGTTGAGGTACAGTTGCAGGTAATTTTTTATGGCACCTGATAAATGACTACTCTATGGAGTTTTCAAATAGAATTCTCAGTTATAAAGGCTATTAGAGCAATGCCTTTGTTCCTCAAAACATATTATTAAAGATCATTTTAAGCGAACAGTAAATTTGTTTGTATACTTTTTAGTATGAAACAGTAATTTTTTGTTATATCTACATAGTTAATAAAAGTGGAAGTTTTTTAGTGTATTTTTGTATCATATATCAATGATGCCATTGTTGCAGGTGTTCACGCTGTCGCTGCTGTCGCGGCGCAGTCGCTACCGCGCCGGTACGCGCTACAAGCGCCGAGGGCTGGACGACACGGGCCACTGCGCCAACTATGTGGAGACGGAGCAAATCATCGCCCACCGCCACCACCAGGTGGCTCTGACGCTGGTGCGCGGCTCCGTGCCTCTGTACTGGTCCCAGCCCGGCTACAAGTACCGCCCGCCGCCCCGCCTCGACAAAGGTACTGGTCATGTGAACTGAAGGCTGATAGATCTAAAGATCTCAGATAGAGCTTACTCGCAGAGAATGTTAGATGTCAAATTCATTCTGACGAGGGTCACACTGAATGCCCCTGGACGCTTTCACAACTGACTGATGGATGATTGAGTTCATACCCTACTCGAGTTAGCTTTCCTGCTGGTAAAATGCTAAGAGGTCAAGTTTAAATAGACCAGATCAATAAACAATAGATCAAACGGATTATGGAATTATTTGAAGTAAAAATGTTATGCAACCTTGGTTACATCAGTATATGTTTATAATGTTATTAATTACTTTAACAATGGCCAAATCACTAATACTAATAAATAACGGGTTCAAGAACTTGAAACGCCACATTTTTGATAAACACGAAAGTGAGCAAGTTTTTTTGAGGTTAGGCCTCAAACTTCCATCTGAAAACTCTAACATTTGTAAAAATTATTATTTATTATATTTTATTGTATTTGCTTTTCAGATGAAGCAGAAACTAAAGTAGCATTTGAGAGACACTTTGAAGAGGAGTTATCTCGATATGGACCAATATGTGTGATAAATTTGGTGGAACAAACTGGAAAAGAAAAAGTTATTTGGGATGCATTTACTAACCATATTATTCAGTACAACCATCCTGACATCACTTATGTTACGTTTGACTTTCATGAGTACTGGTAAGGTGGTAATTTTTGTACTGTACTTGTTTAAATATTTTTATTTTAAATAAACTCTTAACCGACCCCAAAGGGTTAAGCACTCAAACAATTAATTGTTTGGTTATGAAAGAAACATCATCTTCTCAGATCATGAAAAGGTTTAAGTCTGTGGAAAGTAATATGCTATTTGAGGAGTAGTGATATTATAAGTACGGTCTTGAAAAATACAAGTTTCAAGCTTTTTTTGAGTTGAGTATTTTGAAGAGTAGAAGTTAATAGCTATATAATATCAAACATAATAATTAATAGCCACATTAATTCTATTTCATTAAAATTATTATTTGGATTTTGTTTGCAGCATATTAACCTCCAGAAGTTAATTTCTCTACACATATTTGTTATCAAATTAAAGCAATTAATCTCTAGATGGTCCTTTTGTGGGTTTTGTAAAATATCCTATGAGAGACCTTAATACTGGAGGCTTTTGAAATTTCAGCAAAACACTATTATATGTTTATAATTTTCTGAACCACTTCCATTTCACATTTGTTTATGAACAACAACACATGGATATGGTTTGGTCTAAAGTAGGGGTGTGCGAATAGTGATTTTTGAACTCGAGCCGAGCCGAGCCGAGCTTTTTCAAAAGTTTTCGAGCTCGAGCTTTTTCGAGCCGAGCTTTTTTACAATCACCAAATTATTAAAAGTAATTATGAAGCTTGATTTTAATTTTAAAAGATACAATAGACTAATGTTTGCATACCTTAAGTGAACGCCAGCTCAAAACTAGAAAGCTTATCTCTAAAACAAGTTAATGATCTGATAGGTTCATCAATGTTTTGTATTATGTCACATAAAATTAATAAAACAATAATTCATGAAGAAAAATAACAAATTTAAAATCTACATTTATTATTTGATTCCCCAATCCCACAATACTTTACTTTAAAATAAATAGTTAAAATTACATAATTAAACTACTTATATATAGGTACTACAACATTAATTTCAAGAGTTGAAAGGAGTAGATGGAAAGGTTTTAAAATAGTTATATCTAGTAAAAAAAATTACATATTTACACTTATTCAAACACAAGATTGATTTTTTTATGTTCACAAAGTAAAGATGATTAAAAATTAAATCGCAGTCCCAATTGTGGCATAATATTCATGGCTAAACTTATTATTTCAGAGTATAATATACAAATGAAATAACAACAATAATTTATTGTAATCCAAAAATTAGTTACATTTCAAAACTTTTGTGAAGAAAATAATGCTCAGTTTAATAAAGTTAGGAAGAAGGAAGATCATAAATAAGGACGGAGACTTAAATGCCGTGTTTCGTGTTCTCCAAGGTCAACTAAATATAGCTCCGATTTCCGTCTAAATGGAGATAATATTTCTTGTTACCTGTCAATGTCCTTTCCTTATCACTAAGGAATATTTTTTGTTTGTTTTTCGTGCGAGGGAAACACTCTTCCGGCTTAACGTGTCCAAAAATAGACTGCAATAATTATCTTTATGATAAGAACTCTCTTATCAAAAGCTCGGCTCGAGTGTCGAGCTTTTTCGAAAAAAGTCGAGCCGAGCCGAATACTGAAAAGCTCGACCAAAAAGCTCGACCGGTCGAATACTCGCACACCCCTAGCTAAAGAACCATCACAGAATGTAGAACTTTAGTTCTGAGGGAATTTGTGTTTTTTTAGTGTATTTTAGCCAGATATTAAAGTGTAAATCGAGTTACTATCGTGATTTTTATGTGTAAAAAGGTATTACAAAGGAAGAATTCATTATTTATGTACAGTAATGAAATTATGGATACATCAGTAAAATCGGGAAAACAGGGTTTGTTCAAATAATTTTCCTGAATTGTCTTCTTTCACAAAACAAGGCCTTACCAGAAATTCAAAAGGCATATTTCAACATCAATACATAAAAACATCTTATAAATATAGCACACTTCGGATTATCCAGATCCTGGAATACTCGGACAAGGTTGAGATATTGAATTTCGGTGGAAGTGCAGGCTTGCTCTTTAGCAGCTAGAGAATTTTTAAAATATCAATTTCTACCACAAAGACATGATTTGCACACAACATAATATAAAATTATACCTCTAACGAAGTGGTTTTGTGTCAAACTCGAACCTTCAGGACA
The DNA here is from genome assembly GCA_035578135.1 of Flexamia atlantica. Taxonomy (NCBI): domain Eukaryota; kingdom Metazoa; phylum Arthropoda; class Insecta; order Hemiptera; family Cicadellidae; genus Flexamia; species Flexamia atlantica. The sequence continues at coordinate 16,271,181 of JAQJVK010000006.1, read as the reverse complement.
CAAAAATTTCCACTCGAGAACAAGCACACCTCTATTGATACTTGATACTAAGTCACCAGTTAACACTTGTCAGCATTTCTCTTATATTTAGTTATACGAGGTACAGTCAAAAAGTTCCCGGAATGAATTTTTGTAGACATTTAGCGCGATCGCCAGAAGGAAATTCAACTTGCATTAGTTGGTACGACTCCTGGGGAGGGCATATCGGTAGTGGGGGTATAGCTAACTTTCCGTAGTGCAGCACTGAAAAGCCCTTTTCGTGTTCCTGCCAAAGTCTACATTGTCGAATTTTGAAAAATGGTATTTCATGACCAGCGCGCGAATATTAAGTTCTGTATTTAACTTAAAAATCACATAGTGAGACTCTTGAGTTGTTAATTCAAGCTAATGTAGAAGAAGCAATGAAGAAAAGTCAAGTTTAGGAGTGTCACAAACGGTTCCGTGAAGGCCGTGGAAGCATTGAGGATGACCCTCGTAGTGGACGACCTTCAAACATCAGTTAATGATGAAAACATTGAGCGAGTACGACAAGTTGTGCATGAAACTCGGAAATTAACAATCGATGAAATTACATTTCAGGTAAATTTATCACATGGAAGTGTTTCTTTATGATCATTTGATCATGCATCGAATTTGTTCACTTAACAAAGAAATCCGACATTTTGGACATGCAGGTACACAAAAAGCGCTTTCCAATGCTGCACTACGGCAAGTCACCTATACCCACATTACCGATATGCCCTCCCCAGGAGTCGTACCAACTACTGCAAGGCGAAAATCCCTCTGGCGATCGCGCTAAAAGTCTACAAAAATTCATTCCGGGAACTTTTTGACTGTACCTCGTACTTAAATTTAATTAATCATATTATGATTAAATATGGTTTTCAGTAAAGGAATGAGGTTCGAGAATGTGTCAGTGCTTATTTCCAATCTCTCTGATGTTATTCATGAACAAGGATTCACTTGGAAGGACAAACAAGGTTTAATATGTAGACAGAATGGTGTATTCAGAGTTAACTGCATCGACTGTCTAGATCGCACCAATGTAGTTCAGGTATGAATCACTTGTTTTATCATCATTAACACTTAACTATAAATAATACTATAATTATAATTGTAACACTAATTATACTTTTCTTTGCTGGAATAATAAACAAAAGTCCTGCTTTTTTCTTCGATATTTTTTCAGCCATTACTTTAGGGAGCTGTCATTTGTCTCGTAACAATAGCATTGGCTGCTGCCTAGCGCCTTCAAATCTCAGGCCCACATTCGTGAGCTCATATTCAATACCACATGGTAGTATTGCATGTACTGAAATTTATTTATTCATTTCTCTTTTGTTTAGGTTCCAATTCTGTCATAACAATAGTTTCTCTATTTTGATAAGTTACACTATTCGACTCCCAATTACCTTGATGAACCACAAAGGATCAAAAGTGGGACCTAGATTAGTAGGGCCTGTAGTTCTACTAGTAGGACCTATTAGTCCCACCAATAGGACTAATTAGTCCCCTTAATTGGTGCTGCTAAGTGTTTGTGGATATTAGTCCCATACACAAAAGTAAATTTAATTAGTTTGTTAGAGTTTTGATTGGTACAGTATTTTTAGAATCTTTTTTTGTAGAGGGAGTTTGATAGTCTAGTTTTCTTCACCCCACAGGAAAATCCTATGAGGGTACTTTAGCCATTATTTCATTTTTTTATACGGCTACTGGAAACGAAAAAAAGCTTCCCTTGTAATATCCCTGAGACCCTAAGCCTGAGATTGTCATTACAAGAGAAGCAAAAGGGAAAAGGAATAGGTAGATGGAATATGTCGGCCAAGCTTAGACTAGTTGGCCAAAGGTTTGCCTTTATCCAATGGATGGAGGAACAGTGTGTTACGAGTTTCATAACTGATCTTCTGCCGTTCGTTCCTACAGCAGACGATTCAACATCTGATTTCTAAGAAAACAATATCGAACGATCTACCGATAGTTGAAGTTCAATGTATTGTTTGTGGATGTTGGATAGAACTTGACATCCGATTCCATTGAATATCATATTGATTGTTTTGTTACTCTATGAAAATATATATTTAGCGATAGTATTTTAGTACAAGATGAAGGATGATGAGTAATAAGCTAAGTTCATTAGTTAGTTAGTTATAGTAACGTTTTAACTTAGTTTTTGGCCAGCTTTATTATGTTGAATTTAATTTGAGTTTTATTATATTCGTTTGGAATGTGTTATTGCTCGTAAGAGAATCGAATAATATAATTGACAATGGTTTCGGTTATTGTTTGTTATTGATGTTTCTTCATTACAGACGGTTGTTGAAACTGTGCATCGGCTGAATTAAACACGATAGGTTGATAGTTGATATCGGATTACCGAAACCGAAAGTGAGTACCGAAAACAAAACTGATCTTCGCCCATGTTAAATCATATTGGGAAGTTCAGTTACTAAACCTGGGCAAAAAGACTTATTGGGACTATATAATACTTATTGTATATATATATATAGTTATATAATAATAGTGTTTATACAATACTTATTAACAAAACCTGTAAGGGCAGAAGATCAGATAAGAAACTCGTACTGAACAGGGCCTCAAGGGATAAGGTGGTTCTCATATACTTGATACAGCCTCTTTTTGGTCGCCAGCACACACCCGATCACACTGACTTCAAGCCCAGCCTCCCCTCGTGGGGAACTTAAGTTGTTCACTGTACTGTAAGACAGATACAACAGTGCCTCCAATCATGACAACTTCCGCTATGGCACCCAGTATTGGTACCTAAACAAGCAAAAGCCAGTTAGGGGGCTCTAGTTTGTTTACTATGACATCATTTTACAATTCCTTTGTTTAGAAAAATGGTGAACCCTAAAGAGATAAACTACGGCTATCATTTAGCTACTTGCTGAACTAGTTGAACTAGTTATGAACTAGTTATAAAAAACTAATAAATCATGATTTTTGTTGACTTGAAGTGTGGTTCGACCAGGCCCCAGAACCATTATTTAATCTTGCTAGAATGAAATAAAAAAATTCAAGTATGCAGAATAGTATTCTAAATAGGAACATCAAACGTGAGGTACAATATTTAGTCAGCAGAGTGTGTGTGAGGCAGACGGCGCTGGCGAAGGCGGTGCTAGAGCTGCAGCTGATCAAGCTGGGGCTGATCACACCGGAGGGCAGTCTGCCACACACCCTGCGCACCAGCTTCCAGCTGCTGTGGCCTCCATGATGATTGTGTGTGTGTGTGAGACAGACGGCGCTGGCGAAGGCGGTGCTAGAGCTGCAGCTGACCAAGCTGGGGCTGATCACACCGGAGGGCAGTCTGCCACACACCCTGCGCGCCAGCTTCCAACTGCTGTGGGCCAACAATGGTGACATCATCAGCAAGCAATATGCCGGCACCAACGCCCTCAAGGTAATCAAATCAAGATAAGCCGTAACCAGAGCTGCTTATACTTGTAAAAATGTTAAGACTTACACCCTTTGGTTGAAAGAAAAGTTAGTAGAATGATGCAAAAAAAAACTCATTCTGTCTTTGTGACCATTGTCATATCACTATAATTATATTTTTTGCATTGCGGCAAGTGATTCACATAAGGTAAATGTTGTATGTGCATCGTGACAGCAAATCTTTTCATTGTGGGTGTTTTATTTGTTAATTGATGAACATTGTTCTTTTTATTTTTTTTCAAAGTGTATAAAAATGGATTTTCCTTCAAGAGAAATATTAAAACTGTGATCTTCTTGAATTTTACAAATAGTTAAATAACTTGCTTGAAAATTGTTTGTTTATTGCATATAACTTCTTTCAGGGAGATTACACAAGGACAGGGGAGCGGAAACTGAGTGGAATGATGAAAGACGGCATGAACTCTGCTAATCGGTAAGTTACCATTTAAAACAGGCTGCATTATATGAGAGTTCTAAATTCAGGTTTATCAATTTAATGCTGAGAATGTAATTTAGTGAACATAAGCTAGTGTTTTCAGATTATTTGGTTTTCTGGGTCCATTTTATTTTTCTAACAGCAAAATAATTTTGTTTGCATTTCTTTGAAAAAGTAAAATTTCATTGCAGCATATTAAAATCTCGATTAAGCGACTTTTCCAGTTGAAAGTTAGTAGATGAATATCAAGAAATAAAATAATTGTTAATCTACATACTTATTTCTGAAAGTTGGGAGTTAAAACCTGTAACCAAGCATATTTTTCATGGATCTGTGAAGAATACTAACTCTTCATAACTATAGGAATTCATTACTTTTGTGAACTTTCAAGCTTGTAATATCCACTTGTATTTAATTTTGTTGTAATTTTTAGAAAGTTCTAAGGTCATTTAGGAATTATTGTAAGTAAAATTTTAAATTTCTGTACTTTATAATGACAACCAGTAAGAGAGTTGTTGTTGTGTTGGTGTTGTTAGCTATTTGCGAGTTCACTTGCGTGATTCTACACGTCAAGTGGTCATGGACATAATGCAAGGCCAGCCCCACTCCCCCCCTGATCAGCTCAATACTTTAGCAGACGACGCAATCTCTGCACTCTATAACTCCTCCAAGTATATCCCGGAAACCTCTGTAATTTTGCCAGAAATCAATTTAACTTTGGCACTCTTTAAAGCTTCAAGGTTAGTTAAAAATTAAAAATGTTTTCTATAATGCTGAATGCATGGGCAAAATTAAAATAAATAAATTAAAATATTGATTGAACAATTATAATATTATGGAAATGTTTCAAAACCGCCTTTCTTTCACTGACTAAGCAGCCTTATTCACTTGGAGTTACATTGCACCATGTGTTGTTTGATTTTCTCACTCACATGATTTGCACCATGCAATCATAAATTGGAAGGTAAGACTCTGGTGCAGTACCTGGTTTCATCTGAGGAAGTGTGACATTCAATTATTAGCATTTTTGTTGTTTTGGAATAAAGAATATATTTTAAATTTTCCAATGAAAGTAAATTACAGCAAATTTATGAATTTTGAATGCAGCCCTGTTTTATCTCATATGCCCTTAATGCTTTCAGCTTTTGTCTATATTCAAAATCCCTTTCCCTTCACAACCTAAAAGTCAAGGTCCAGGGCACACGCTAGGCTAAAAAGGACGATTGTCTATTGTAGAAACTCCCTTAAGGCGGCAAAAAAGGAAAAATAGCTTAGACATCACAAGAAGCAAAAGGATACAATAATAAAACTTAGTTAAAAATCTCCCTTCATTGTACATTTCTTTTACCTTTCTTGCCCAAATCCCTCTTCTTCCTTCCACTTTCTTATTGCATATACTTGTGTGTAAAATTATCTGCATGGGCAAGGTCACTGACAAGAATGGACAGTGATTAATAGCGAGTACATGCTTTAATAGAGAGTGGTGCCATGTTACGAGTGCATATGACAATTTTGACAAATTTCTAAAGAATGTTCTAAAGAAAGCTTGATTTACTATTTAAATTGTTAATCATGCAAAGGTTGACGAATGGGGGGCCCCATGGAGGGTGTCATGTGGGGGGTGACAAATTTGACTCTTGCTTTGGCTAAATATATATGACATTAACTGAAAGCAGGACCAATTCTTGCACCTTTGTCCTGGGATATACTTGCCACCCTCATCCCCTCATATCACATACCCAGTTATGATTTTGCTGTCAGCTAAAATGCCAAGATATTTTTATTGAATTAAAATTAAAAATTTCAGAATGATTATTTTAATAATTTATTTAAAAAGGCAATCAAATATTTAATTACACTAATTTATTATTGTTTTAAAAATTACCAAAATTTTCAAGCACAATGCCAATTCTTAGCACTCTCCCACTCTTTTCTCCATTGTATTGTATAAAAAAAATTGTTCAGGTCCTTGATGCTCAAAATCAAAGTTCTTGGACATAATTTTTTATATTTAGGTCAATACTTGGTTTGGTATGGGTTCCTTGGGTTTTGTGGATTCTAATATTTCAGTTTTAGAAAGAGTCAAAGCAAGGTTTAAATTCAAATAAGTTTTCCAGAAAATACACTGCATATCAAAAGAGATCAGTTAAGATAATGGCCACAAAACATGTGAATGGAAAAAATGACTGCCAAAAAAATAAGTCTAAACTGAAACTGTGGCCAAAGGATACAACTAATCCAGCAATAAATAATTATTTCATGTTTCAGATATTACCTGAGCAGGTTCAAGGACGCATATAGACAAGCTACTATTGACGTAATGTTAGGTATGTGGGCTGTACATTTCATTTTACTTTGCATTACATAACAACAAAAATCTGTAGTTACAAATACAGCAGAACATGTCATATCATTGATATCTTAAAGCAGGTCCTAAATAGATCTCAGAAGAAAAAATCTTTTGCTTAAAAAAATATACTTTTGCTTTGTTTGTTTTTAAGTTATTGTAAAATTTCTTGCATCAAAAATATTTTATAAGTTTTAGCAATACAGATCACTATTTTCTATAACATATTAAATTAAAACATGTACCCACTGAGATCACAGAACTGAAAAATGAATGGAACTAGTATTTTTTAAAATATAACCACCCAATTTCCAATTTTGTTTCTAACGAAAATGTTATGATGTTGCAGGGAACCCTCTGTCGGAAGACATGTTGACGGGTGGCTCAGAGATGGAGGAGGACCACCAGGCGAGTGTGGAACACGTCAAGAGCCTGATAGAGGACTGCAAGAAGCTACTCATCTCGGACACGACGCTGGCGCTCGGGGCCTGGGGCCTCATCGACGCAGACCCCCAGTAAGTAACTGGCTGTGACAATGTGCTTGCAGTGTGGTCAAGAGCCTGATAGAGGACTGCAAGAAGCTACTCATCTTGGACACGACCCTGGCACTCGGGGCCTGGGGCCTCATCGACGCAGACCCCCAGTAAGTAACTGGCTGTGACAATGTGCTTGCAGTGTGGTCAAGAGCCTGATAGAGGACTGCAAGAAGCTACTCATCTTGGACACGACCCTGGCACTCGGGGCCTGGGGCCTCATCGACGCAGACCCCCAGTAAGTAACTGGCTGTTACAATGTGCTTGCAGTGTGGTCAAGAGCCTGATAGAGGACTGCAAGAAGCTACTCATCTTGGACACGACCCTGGCACTCAGGGCCTGGGGCCTCATCGACGCAGACCCCCAGTAACTGGTAGTCTGGAGTTCTGCAAACTATTTTGGGCCAATTTTTGTAATTATTTGTTTTAGGTCTATATGAGAAATTAAAAAACCAAGATTTCAACCAAAGTTTTAATCACAATTATTAGAGTTAAAGATTTGAATAATTTCTTGATTCATGATATGTGTTATTATCACTGGATATCCAATTTTATAGAAATCAAGCTTAAGCGGAAGTCCTTAAAGATAACAAAAACAGAGCACCTTGGTCCCTCATAGAGTAGCAGTTTTTCATGTAGGCCTACCATTTTTTTTTTCAATTACAATAGACTCCTTCTTAATGAATCCTGACATGACCGGACCTGGGTTGGATAACTTAAAAGGTCGGTTAAAACGGGTAATCCTCTAAACACCTAAATATAAAAGCTCTCTTGTTTTAGCATTCTTTTAACATAATTAATTCTAATGCCATACATGGATTATTTAGAAAATAAATTATAATAATTATCAACCTATTTTCCAAAATAATTACTGTATTTACTGTAATTACTGTGTTCCCATCGTCGGGTATGGGAACAGAAATAACGATATCCCTAGAAAAGGGTGGTTAAACCAAACTGTTCTCAAATCAGGGTCAGTTAAAACTATATTTAATATTTGACCATCAAGGGCGGGTAATCCGATCGTCGGTTAAAACGAGGTCAGTTAACAGGGATCTACTGAATTAACTATATATTGAAGAACTCGGCCATAACAATTCATGATATTTAGAGGTATGCTGATTTAATTAATCAACCTAATATTTTTTAATAAGCTCATCTAAGGAAATAAGTTCAAATGTTAATTACTGGCCATTTTGCAGAACTGGGGACCCCAGCGAGACAGAGATGGACACCATCCTCATCCTCACCAGGGACTCCTACTACGTGGCAGAGTGAGTAAGCAGTTATCAACAACACTTCTTTTTGTTGTATGTTCATTACTTTTCTAATATTACAAGTCAGGTTAATAATTGTGTTTCAAGAAAATTATGTATAAAGTTTGCACGTTTGATTTAAGGTTCACTTTCTAGATTGACTAATATTTTACTGTAATTTTAAATTCTAGGTATGACGATCAGATTGACCGAGTAACAAAATATCATCAGGTCCCCCTACCGGATCTCTACCTGATAGAACTGGGATATGCAGAATCATCATTCTCAGTTACTCAGTCCCCAATGCAGCTTTTCAAGGTAAAACATACTTGAGGTGTATGAAATCAAATCATACTTTTATACAAAGTGAGGTGAATCAACAGTTTACATCAGGTTGGTTCAGTGATAGAGTCATCGTTAATGCTAGGCTGACCAGGTTCTGTTTGGTAAGATGCAAAATAAACATTTTCTTTAGTCAGTTTACCGATATTTCAAATAAAAATTGCACTTTTTACTTCAAACTAAAAAGCTTGCAAGATTATTTTTAATTTTCTCAACATGAAGTAAATATGAAAGTAAACATAAAACAGAATAACTTTTAATTCCTGGAACACTGGATGGAGGCTGCACAGAAAGCTTTGTCTATAATTTACAAATCTGGCACTGCTTTGATTCTAAGGGTTTTGTCTAACATATATATATTTTTTACTTTTGGAGCCTTTATAAACTAATCATAAAAAATGCTATTTCATAGATTTTTTCGCCATAGTTCTAGGAAGTTTTTGTTTTGTTCCTTTTTAACTAGTTTAATGTCTCACATTAACTAATTTTTAAATGTGATTTAACATGAGTAATTCATTAGAATTTACATAATCTGTTCTAATTTCCCACATATCTGTATTGTTAAAGGCAAAAAACTTGAGAGGCCACTACTGCCTGCGGCTGAACTACTCGGTCGCAGGGCGGACGGGCTACTGCCACACCTTCCGCTCCACCAACCTGCGCTTCTTCAACAATGTTGCCGTTCTGATCAAAACTGAGGAAGAGATGATTGGTACGTTTATTCAACATGTTTTTTTCTTGTACAGTTTATTTAAAAAGTTCCTGTAAATAATCATAAATTTTGTGTCTTGCAAAACTTTGTGCTAAGTTCTCTCCAACAATACTTAAATTATTAAGTTTGTTAACCAATTCAAAATTGATGGAGGAGTATTACAAAAACCCTGTTTATTTAGCAAGTATACACTGGTCCATATGTAAAAAGATAATGTGATTATTTTATTTTTAGTTCCTAAAGCTCAATGTTAGATACCTGTTATATTTATTTGTATGTATTCAGTTGTGATTGTCCCTATTCAATCATATAAACAAATTAATACCAGCACTCTTAGGGTACGTTCATACCGGAGCCGGAAGGTAAGCACACTCGCTCCATCGCCGGTTCACACCAGCCAATCAGAAGCGGTTCTACATGGGACACAAGCTCTGAGCCAGGGTCAGAGCAAGGGAGCAATCCTGGATGGTTATTTGTAAACAAAGCCTATTGTTGTAAAATCAGATGAAAATTGTAGATGTGGAGGAAAACGTGCATAGAGGACAAATATTGGGAACAATATGTTGTCATATAAACGTAGTTTATTTCAGTAAGTAAGTTAATTTTAGCACACGACGTTTTATTTTTCATGCAAAGTAATAAATATAAGGGATGAATTAAAAAGACCACATTATAAAATAATATTTATAATAAAACTTTTAAATAGATAAAAAAAATTTAAATTCTATATGATGATATAATTACGAACAGGATAATAAAAAAATCTTTTTCGCCTATTATGGACCCCACTGTTGTCAGTTTGGGCTGCACAAAACTTAAAATTCTCTTGCCTCCTCTTATAGAACGTGGCATAATATTAGATGTTCTACCCCAAAAATAACATCACGTCATCGCAGTGGCGTATGCAGGATTTATTTTCGGGGGGGGGGGGGGATACTCCGGGGGGAATAGAATTTGAAAATACAGGTTGTCTCACTTCTGTAGTTTTTCTTCAAGGCTCAGAACGCAACCATAAAGCTATGATGTACACGCGAGCATCGAAGGCTAATAATTATAACATAATAGTGATACGTCGAATAGTGGAGACCACCGGAAAACGTTTGATCTCCGAAATCTGATAGATTTATCACAAATATGCCTAGATTTGATGGCGAGACCTGGTCCTCACGCAACGTAGGCAGACGATTTTCGTCTGCCGCGATGCTGCTACGAGATCGTCCTACAGACGAATAATGTAAAGTACATGGTTGTGAGAAGAGACAGTATTTGTATGCCGCCTTTTAACATCGTGATTTTTTTACCATGAATATTTCATGTAATATGATGAGTCTTTTGCCACATTTGACGACAATGGCGATATGGCAGCAATATCGCGGACACCATTAATGGCCACTGTTGTCATCAGGAGTGTTTGCTTGCCTTATGTTCTTGATTCTTATAGGCCTACTCCCGCTAATTACTCACGATAACAGCAATAGGTAAAAATACCTTAATCCAAATATATATATACTCCCCCGAATTAATTATCTTTAAGATATAATAGAATTTAACTATATAAAACTTTTATAAAAGTTTAGTAAGTAATTAATGTGTAGTGTTCTCGGTTTAGTGATACCACCACCTTCATTATGAACACGATATTAATCTTCCCAAAAATTTCCCAAAATCTCCAAAAATTTCGGGAGGGATATATCCCGATATCCATCCCCCCTGGGTACGCCCCTGCGTCAATGAATACACTCTATTCATTGATCACGTAGACGGAGAAGATAAGAGTGTTGAGCGTATTGTACCTTTAAGATCCAAGGACTACCTACCGTTCATTATTCTCACTTAATGAAATGTTTCATTCGTAATTAAAGGATATTTCCTTAGATTAGAGGATGTGTCGTTGTAGCGCGGCATTTTTCGCAAGTTTCGACCTAGTTCAGGCTAGTTCACCTAATTATTCCGTTATGCTTTTTCGACCATTCCAGACCACGCCAGCGAGATTCACGTCACGTTCTAGGAATTCATTGTTGTAAAACAATGTTTAAAGTTAAATTTAGTACAACTTCATGCGAGTGTTAACACTGCTCACATTTATGTTAGACTAAATTGAGATTAAATTGAGTGCATTGATTAACTTCCCACTCCGGAAGATAACTTGTCTTCTATGTAAAACTATAGCCTATAACCTAATAGCCCAAACACTATTTTGTACGTCGTAATTTCAAAATATAGTAAAATAAAAATTCTTCATTTTAGAATACTGGTAGTTTGGTAAAATAAATACTCTTCCATGGAAAATAAAAGGACAAATATTTTATTGTATAACTATAACTTAAAAACCATTTACAATAAATTTTCTGAAAAATAAAACTTTTTTTGAAATAATTTTAGTATTATGTTCAAGCAGTTTAAGCCTGAATGAATTCACGCACTAAAAACAATAATCATGACCAAAAACTTCACTTAGCCAAACATCAGAATAGTCTTTGAAATTTATACATAGAATGTAAAATTCACCAAGTTTCGTCCATTCATCCACCACTTTTATTAGTTCACTCGGCGATCTTTTAATGAAATAATGAAATAATGATCTTTATTCCACAATATACAACAATTTACAAACTTTATATTGCCTAGGAATAATTCTAACCACAATTCCCAGTATTTGTGGTTAGTCAGTAGTCATCAAGATAATGAACTAGTTTCTTGACTTATTAAGAGTCCAGTCTCTACATGTTACATACCATAGATAAAACGCCTCCTGCAGTGCCTGTGACTAGATCTATACAACTTTGACTATACGACTTTGATGCTAAGTTTACTATTAAATTTAATCTACTATATTCAAAACACATTTTACATAAACCATTTTTGCTGGGGATAAAATCATAATAAATAGCTTATCTAATGTTCAATTCCTCGAAAACATTACTGGAAAGTAAACAATTTAACTGACCTTAATACTGTGCTTATATTTTTTTTAAATTCTCAAATTTGTGAAAAAAAACACCGATTGTAGTGACGATTGAAACACTAATTATTTTAGAAAACTTACATCTTGTGTATTAAATAACCATTTAATCAATTCTCTACAAAAAGATTTCACGTTTTCACATTGCTTTTGAAAACGTGTATCTCAGTGTATTTCTTGGTTATGTAGTTAACGTTTAATCTCAGTCATTTGAAATGAAAGTAATATTCTTCTTTTAAGTCATATTCTTTATTTATCTTCATCTAAGTTATCAAACTAATAAATAAAAACAATTTAAATCATATAGTAAGTTAAAAATGAATGAGTTAAAGTTCTAAATGAAGTACTTGTAACATTATAAAAACACTTTTCATAACCGAACTAAAAGTAAACAATCATATTTACATTTGACATTTGTAATTTAATTTGACATTTCGTTTATTGAATCAAACATCAGGTGATACACTCGCTCAGAGCAATGCTCAGAGCCAGGGTCAGAGCCTGGGTCAAAGCTTCCCTCCCGGCTACCCACCAGGCTTGCCTCCCGGCTCCGGTAGGAACGTACCCTTGCTTTGACTCTTGATGATAGAGGTAATGTAATAGGTCTCTGAGTCATGTAAGTCCATAGAGTCACTTTAGACCACAGTAATTGTGTTATGTGTTACAAAGTCACTGGGGGGAGTAACAGAGATAGTGGCTACCAGCCCCTGTCAAGCACTGTGACAAGCTACAGCGCAAGTGCACTCTACAGCCATCCTGGACCCACCACAGTGATTGTGCCATGTGTTACAGAGTCACTGAGGGCAGTAGCAGAGACAGTGGCAGTAGGAATGGAAGTAGCTGGTCTGCCACCAGCCCCTGTCAAGCACTGTGACAAGCTACAGCGCAAGTGCACTCTACAGCCATCCTGGACCCACTACAGCGATTTTGCAATGTGTTACAGAGTCACTGAGGGCAGTAGCAGAGACAGTGGCAGTAGGAATGGAAGTAGCTGGTCTGCCACCAGCTCCTGTCAAGCACTGTGACAAGCTACAGCGCAAGTGCACTCTACAGCCATCCTGGACCCACTACAGTGATTGTGCAATGTGTTACAGAGTCACTGCGGGCAGTAGCAGAGACAGTGGCAGTAGGAATGGAAGTAGCTGGTCTGCCACCAGCTCCTGTCAAGCACTGTGACAAGCTACAGCGCAAGTGCACTCTACAGCCATCCTGGACCCACCACAGTGATTGCCTGTCAGTACCTCCGACGTCCCTGCCACGGAATGTATCTGAAACACAGCTCAACAATATTAAAAGTGCAGGTATTTTATTATTTGATTTCTAAGTTAGTCAAATAATTGCAAGTTCTCTAGCAATTAAGTAAAATCCTCATATATTATAATGACCAAGAGGCTTTCTAACCACAAACCTAATTACCATGCAATATTCTTTATGCCCAGTAAAGAATGAATCACAAACCAATTTTGATAATGAAGCGTTAGACTCATTCACTGCTAAAAAATTATGTTACAGCACTAACCTAAATGACAGAAATTTTTTAGAAAAAAAATCTTGTATGTCTTACATGTCCTTATGTCTTGTTGTGATTTTATGACAATGATAATGATTGTGAATATTGTGATGTTCATATTGCCCTGACAATAGTTCTGCAAATGCCCTTTTAATAAGCTCCGCCATTGTACCATTTTTGGATCATCAGGATTTATTGCTATACGGATTGGATTACTGCCACATTTATCAAGATACTCTAAGGTGCACTGTATTAGTTTATAACAGGTTTCAAACAAGTATCGGTTTGATTTCAGGAACCAAAGCCTTATCCAATATGTCCCAACAACTGAGCAAACTGAACAGATTTGGAATAGGCAGAAAACAGGCAGAAAATAATGCAGATGCTACAGATAACAAGGTATATTGTGTTTTTAAAGTAACAAAACTTGTGTTTTAAACAGTATTCAGTAGAGGTCTGCGAGTAGTGATTTTTCAAGCCGGGTCAGGTTCAGGTCGGGTAGTAGATTACCATCAATTTTCGGGTCGGGTCGGGTTCGGATATTGTAAGTGGAAAAAAATTTAGGTCGGGTCGGGTTCGGGTATGTGAGTTGAAAAAAAATTCGGGTCGGGTTCGGGTATTTTAGTTAAAATTCGGGTCGGGTTCGGGTATCATTTGTCACCAAAACATTAATTTCATTAAATTTTGATGGGCCTACCAAGCAGTTACGAAGTAAAAATCTAACATAACATTCACATTGTTAGCATTGAACATGTCATTGAAGCTAGACAACGAACAAGATATTCTAAAACACAAAGAACAATTACATACACAAATATGAAACTTTACAATAAGTTACCATCAAATTAAAAAAAATTAAAATATTTTTAGGTATTAATTAAAAGAAAAAAAATTAAAATTAAAGATTAATATTAATTAAAAAGACCAATTTAAAACGTACATGAAGACATTCTTTACAAATGATTGTATCTATGATACAAATAAATTTTTTAAGCTAAAATTTTAATAATGTTATAATATATATAATGAAAATTTTGTAAAACATTGTAATGCACCAAATGGTGCCATATTCAATATACAATAACCAATACACTCAATAGATATTCATATTCATGACTAAACTTATTATTTCATAATTTATCTATGAAATAGTATTTATATTTTATAACAACAGTAATCAACAATAATTTATTTTCATCATAAAATTAGTTGTATTATAAAACTTCTATGAAGAAAATAATGGTTTAAGAAATTGAGAAGAGGAAGGGAGGAAAGAGAAGGAGGGAGAGAGAGAGAGCTAGAAAAAACAGCTTTCTCAGTCTCCTTATCAGTGGGAAGGGGGGAAGTGGGGGGGTTTGTTTAATCATCAATTAGCCTGTCAGCCAGTTCTGTGTGTGTGCGTTCGTCTTTTCCCTACTACGAAATGCGAAAATCCAAACCATTTGTCCTACAACCACATATATGATGGCTCATACTTTTTGTCTAATTTTTTAAATATATTGTGGCAAAAAAGAAACTTTTATCTCTTGCCGTTCAAGAGAAAATCCATGATCAAACAAAAGACTGATGTATACTTTGTGGTTCTCCAAGGTCAACTAAATATAGCAGAAACTTTCCGAATTCCATCTAATTGGAGATATTATTTCATTTCGCCTGTCAACGTCCTTTCCTTATCACTTCAGGGATAATTTTTTGTGTATGTTTTTCGTGGGAAGGACACGCTCTTCCGGTTTAACGTGTCCAAAAATAGATCGCAACAATTATCTTCTCGATAAGACCTCTCGTATCATAAGCTCTGCTAGAAATTCCAGCTTATTCAAAGCTATTTAGTGTTGGTACCTACGACTATTTCATTGCGTCGGTTCCCTGGTCCTTTAGGTTGCTAAACGAGGATACGATATTAAGCAGTAACCGTACGATAATTTTGAGCCGGCAAGGAGACGGCTGGTTGTCTGAGTTGAGACGTATAGTGAAGATTGCTTCTAAGTTTGACATCGCGATCGCGACCATTTTTGTTCGTCACATTATAATATTGCGTGGACACTGTAAGTCAAAAGCTTCGTGCGAATTAATTATTGTTGAACATTTTTAAAGTTTCGGGTTTCTTTCGGGTAGAATGTCGGGTCCGATTTCTTTTGGGTAGTAGGTACCCGCCCGACCCGACGTGTAATAAAAACCCGCCCGAATAAAACCCGAGTCGTGTCGAACCCGCCCGACCACTCGGGTTCACATAATTACCCGAAGCTACCCGAATTTTCGGGTACCCAAAGACCTCTAGTATTCAGGGTGTCCTCTTAACAGTATTCAGGGTGACCCTAACCTCCAAGGATTTTTTAACATGTTCCTCTTATCAATTGAACAGAGATTGAACTTGTCCCTCGTTTGTGGTAATTTGAAAGTTAGTCAAATATACTTGTCTACATATTATAATTTATGAATATGTTATTTATGGTTTGTTGTTTGTTCTCATGTTACTTTTCAATAGTGACAGGATTTTTCACTTTTTCACGCTGATGGTCCTTATTGCAGATTAGTAATGTAATGAGTATTCTCTGTGCAAGTAGCCTAACTCTCGTGAGCCATGAAAGGCAAGTGCAGGGAGCAGTTAGTAGTTCAAGGCATGCTGACATTGCTGACTCACTGTATACCCTCTCACACTCATGCCCAGTTCCAGTAAGAGTGTACTTGTGCTTTAAACTATGTTGTGTCAGTTGGAAATACATTGATTTTACGGGATTAGTATTTTTATGTTAAATGCTATTCACTTCAAAGCGATGATGGGCTGTTCTGGATGGTCAAAACCAGATATTTTTTATCTCAAAACTGATTCTTTAAAAAATTGAATCTCAAATCCCGAATATCGAAACCTTAGTTGTGAGTTAAGGATAGGTTAAAAAGGCAGTTTCACCTACTCTTCAAGCGACATAAGCAAATTTGTTAGGCTACTATTTCATTTTCCTCATTATCGGCGAGGTTGTCATTTATTATAACATAGTACATAGTTACCACATAACCATGTTTCTCCAGTATCAACTGTTCCTTTTGTATCCATGCATGCATTTATCATCATACTTTAATTGGTGCTCTTTTTATTATTTTAAAAGCTATTTCATTCTCTTCACCTTTGAAAGTTTTGAATCGTGGAAGGATTTATCTCTAGACTAGTTGTTTTTTTTTTATCTGTTTCCTCATGTCGATAGCAGAAAAAACTTAATCCAATGAATACTTGAAATGTATTATTTTCATTCAGTTAAAAATATATACTAAAAAACTAAATATATTTTCAAAACACTTGTAGCTTCATCTACTGTAATAGATCAACTTTTTTAAGCTAACATTTTTAAAGGTTCTTGATTTTATTTAACTTGTTATAATACTCAAAATTGTTATACAACTTCTTGTTCCTTGATAATTTGTTATTCTTATGTACAACTTCATGACTTATGTACCAGAGTTGTTAGCTCAAATACTAGAATTAACTTGTCCCTAATTACCATTCGAACAGGGAGCGGCCCAGTCCAGTAGTAGAGCGCAGGACCTCAGTCCTCAGGGTCCTGGATTCAAATCCCGCCGATCACTATTGGCAAAATTTGCTAAGTGATAATGCCGCAACCACGAGGGCTGACAATAAGCTCGACAGTAGCTGCAGTGTATGTCCATGGAAACTACGAAGCATGGCCCTTGGTCAAAAGAAAGAACCATTTGCACACCACATTGGTTAGCTAAAATGTAATTTATCTGAGCTTTACATTACTTTCTTGACGTCCTTATTTTTCATTGTTCATATTATGACATATTCTTGTCTGTTTATGTTTAGCAGGTGGAGATAAAAGCCAAGTTTACGATGGATGTGGAGCGGGCAAAAGAGTGCACAGAGGATGATGATGACGATAATGATGTCGTGGTCGGAAGAGTGGATGATAAACAGGGTTGGCAAACATCCACTGAGGCCTTTATACCCAATGTTGGTATTGTCATGAGCAATACGGATATAAAAACTGTGGAAAGGATCATAAAAGGCGGTGAACAACATGCTCCCAATATCACTCAGGAGTCTCTCAAGCAGATTGTTCATAAAGATGTCAACATTAAGAAATATCCTCTTCACCATTCTGTGACAGATAACGAAATTGATGTGTCCAAAATTTCTCAGAAAGAGATCAAGGGAAGTACACCAGGAATAGTTGTTGAGAAAGAAAAAACCAAAGTGGAACCACCAAAAGACTTACCTCTGGATAAAAAAGATCAACAGAGATTGTCAACCAATGAGTCCTTAGACAAATCGAGAAAGCTTTCACATTCCTCTGGTGAAGTTGATTCCAATAATGACAAGAGATCAGGAACTAATAATTTAGCTGTTGATGGGGAAAGAGGGAGTTCCCAAAAGGATCTATCCTTAGGAATTTCAGCATCCCAAAGTGAAAATGCGTTGAAATCTATGAGAGCAACTGCCACAACAGTTTTGACAAGCCCATCAGCAGTTTTATCACCATTTTCTAAACTAGCCAAAGGAGTTCAAAATTTTGGAGCCAATCTTGACCCAAGAAAAGTGGTAGAGAAAGTTGGAAATAAGCAGACAGTTTCTTTGGATCATATTGCTGCAGAAAATGCTAAACTGGAGGAAAAATGGAAAAAATCCAAATGTAAAAGTCGTCTTATTGCCGTTTAAGTACGTTTATACCTCTTAAAATAGTGATTTAAATGAAGAAAACCAAAGTTATTTTATACATTTTAGACAATTAGTGTTATACTAATATTTTGATGTTGTTATTAATTTTTAGTAGCCAGTATTATTTATACTATTGTTTTCCTTATTGTTATACCTTAACACATTATTATGTGTTTATCATGTCTTTCTTTAGTTTAATATTGAGAATACGTATTCCTTTGTGAGGTTAAACCTTAGCTTTAAAAGTAAATTTTTTACTCACAAACTGTCATAGTTTTGTATGAAATGTTTAACCTGTGTTTTAAATATTTACTGTTAAACAGATTTTTAATTTATGCTTCTAATATTTCTTGCCTTATAAAATGATATTAATATTCCTGCAAATTTTTTTCAACCACAGGTTTGAGGCAATAGTTATACCCATGCATCTTTGGAAATATTTTTTTAACAATGGATCAATTTAGTTTTGTACTATTATCTTTGTTATAACTTGGCAATTTTTTAATTATTCTCAGAGGATACATATATTTGGATGTGGAAGGATGCCGTTATTTTGAGATGAGTCTCATAGAAAAAATAAATCTAACTTTTTAATTTTTTTATTTTTTGTACCGTGTTTTAGACAGACTACTACAAAGACTTCAGATGTTTAAATTAAGTAATTAGAAATTGTTCATCACAATTATTTACCGTGTGAATTAATTCTGGCTGTAGCTAAACCTTGTTTAGTGCAGTAATGAAAATATTGCTATGTAAAAAATATTGTATCTTTAATGAAAGATAACGATTTTACAGTTCCCTTTGATAAATATTTGGTCTCATTAACTTTACACCTTTGATCTCAATTTGTTGAGTTTACATTACAAAGCTTTTGGCATCACTAGGATTCACCATAATCAATTCTACCTCAGAAACATCGAAGAAATAAAAATATATGTTATAGGATTAAGTTTTAGGGCCAGTTATAAGACCATACTGTGTTTTGAAAAAGAAACCTTAACATTTTGCCATGGTTAAAAGTAAAACAAATATACCTGGTATCTTTAAGTTGCCAACTTTGTAATTACTTTAACAGCCGTACTCTAAAATATATGGGCAAGTAACTAACTGTTTAAGTAATTTGAAAGCTCACATTTGTATGATGCTGAGCTTAAAAGACATGTTAATTATTTGGAAAAAAACTCCTATTCTTTGATAATTTATTGCTTTTGTTATATTGCAGTTGTAAATTTGGCTATTTTGTAAAAAGCCTAGGTTTTATAAAATGTCTTATTATTTATGTAGTGGTCAGTTTTACAATATCTTTGTGATATGTCTATCACAAAGACAAACAACCCAAATTACCTGCCTAAAATTGGTCATCAATCGTCACTTCTCAATCATCCGAACATAATAACATCCTACTCAGTCTCATTCCCAATGATCCAGTATTAATGTAAACGGCAATCATAGATCTACCGTAGTGTACAAAAACTTTTTATATCAGCTGATGAATCAATTATTTAGAAGCATGTGAGTAGTTGAGTTGGTGCATCGGGATTGGCACGTTGGCGGCTCCTGTTTTGATTAAAATGCATTAATAAAATTGTGCACGTTTTAAAATGGAGATCATGAAATCAACATGCAACAATAAAGTTAAAAAAAAATTAACTCTAGTTGACAGTTCAGTTGTTGGTAGGTGTACAAAAAGACACCTATTTTGGCATTTGCCTGCTGCTTCCTTGTGTGAGTGGTCCAGAAGTGAAACTAGATTTTTAATATTAAATATCACTAATGTTTTTTTTATATTTCTGACATAGAGAATAATTTCCTTTTAAAATGCATAAATTATGAATAGATTTTACGATATGTATCCTTTAAATTTTAGTGACCGTAATTGGGGTGGTAAATTTTATGTTTTTCCTAATTAATTACAGTTGGTACAAATGACAACGACTGCAAATTCAAATATGTCTTTTTACTACCAAAAACCATGGTTTTTAATAACGTCCATGTTAATTCTTATTTTAAACTCTTATATTATTGGTTTGTAATTTTAATTTGGTCTTTGAAGATTAAACACAAAGACATATAACTTTAAAATAACTGATTAAATTGATCTACAAAGACAACAGAACAAAACAAAATAATTACCTTTTATCCATCTAGCTTCAACAACTATCATGTCTAAGTTAATCTTTCTGATAGTTGTTTTTTCGGGCCTGATTTGAGAATTTGATTTCAACAATGAATTGAAAAGCACAGATTTGAAGTACAGCAAAACCTTAATTAAAAGAAAAATATGTGCATCTTAAAATGAAATAGGTAAAATTTGAACTAAAGATATTTATTATTAATCTTTGTAACTTAAATAGTTATGCATGATTTAGTGTAATATTTTATATATATTTAATTTTAACGAAAGTGTTCAAACTATTTTCAGCAATGTTTTTAAATATGAGACATTAGGAACAGGAATCCATACATTTATATATTATTAGGTTTAAACTAATATTCAAAATAACCTCATTCTACTATGGTAAACCAGCAGTTGTAGGCTTATAGTGTCTTACATTAAAAGCAGTTATCAAAAGATTTTTCTATATGCTATTTGCGTTGTGTGACATTGAAAGTTAATCATGGTTCATCATTATTAAGTATAAAAAGCTGTAAATGTTAAATTTTCATTGTAATCCAGTTAACTCTGAAAAACAGCACATCAATGCTGGCTTGACAAGGACGACCATAATTAGGCTTTTGAAAACTGGTGTTGGGATTGTGACAGTGACAATCGGTGTTAGGGGTTTAGGTGAGACTGATTGTTCTTTAATTAAATCACATTTTACTTATGAATATAATTTATTTTTGTTGGGCTTAACATATTAAATGGAATCAAAATTTATTTATAATGTATAATTAACAAAAATAAAGTTAGTTTATTCATTTGTTTTAATTTCACAGGCAATATTAATCCTGTCTTACCTTGACTGGCCACGGAAATTTGGCCTTTTAGTCAAATTTGGGCTGTTTACCTTACATCATACAAAGTTTTGTAGTAAGGTGAGGTTGGTTTCTTAATAAACTTACCCCAACTATCACAGTGTGTAGTAAATAATTATGCATAATTAATTAAATGCCGATATGTACAGAGTAGCCATCACACTAAGGAAAAATATGTTGTTTAACACCTTCACTGCGGTAAAATTATACCCTGATCTTTATTCCAGCGTGTCACAAGAAATGGTTCTTCGTGCCTAATTATAACTTGTGTGCGTCATAAGTAACTAGTTACTCATGGCAAAGCCAACATTTCCTGTGAGATGCCACCTGAGGGTGAAGCTAGAGATCTCTAGTTACCATCACAGAAACTAAGACGACCTTGTTTATTATTCTGCAGCATAGTATTCATCTCTGACGTCATCCCACAAATAAAATATGAAAAAACTATTACCATATTTGTTTGTACAAGATTAAAAGTTAACGGGTTCTATAGTAATTGATATGAGAGATGCTAAATAGCATATTTTTATCTTTATTATTTTCATTTTTTTGTTGTATGGAATAAAAACAACCAAGCAAAATAAATTTTTCAAATGTAACGACAGTGCAGTACGAGTAACGGATTACTCATGAAGAGTTAAAAATAAAATTATATTCTGTGAAAAATTATGAATTCAGGGATATTATATTTATTTACAGCAATCACATTAAATACAACTGGGATACATACAACTCACCCAGGTAATGCTTTCAACCATCACAATCTAGGCAAATGGAGGCACTAATAACTAGTTGCTCGTGACGAAGTGAAGGTGTTACTAAAGGTGGCATTAAAAAAAGTTTAGATCCTTGTTACCAGTGTTGTAGTTTAAGTTTCGACTTTGACCACATTCCAAATATCCAATACCAGTAAAGATAGCCTTAACATTTTCATTACCGGTATGCAAATTATAGCAAAATTGGACTAGAATTTCAAAACCTCATTTATATCTTTTATCTTTTAGATCAGCACAGAAGGCCTTCACCTTCTATGTAAATCCTAATATACTAATGGACCTTGGCCATCTCTAGTAAGAAGGCTAGTGCCAGATTTTCCGTCGCCGCAGCCCCAGCAAAAAGTGGTGATATTTTTATTAGCGAAATTACGTTCTCACTCCCCCTTATTTACGTCCTTGTGCAACCTCCTGTCAGCGCAGGGCCCTATACCTGGGCCTGGTGGGCCTAGTGGGCCTAGTGGTAAATCTGACCTAAGGATAAAATCAGTGGTGTCTCTTTTGGAACTCACTTGGCTCTGAGGATAAGATTCTGTGTGAACAAACCTTGGCTCATGCTATCCAAAGGATTTGCTATTGTGGGTTGCAAAAAATGGGGTTGGCTTCTACAAGTGCCAACTTTTAATCACTACAATCAAGTTTTAATTGCTCACCTATTTTTATGAAGTTGTTGGTAAATGTTCTATAAATTAAACCCCCCCCCCTCCCTTGCTCAAGCTTTAATACTGCAATCTTAGTTACCAGTATTCAATTTAATACTACTACTTTGAAAGTAAATGTCGTAAATTTGATTGGTCACATCAAATTTAACAAAATTTATTCTGAAAGATTACTGATTTTGCAAGTATATTAGAGAGAGATCATGGTTTAAAAAATAAGTTTGAATGGCCAGCTGATTTTTCCACCATTTTTAAACTCAATTCTATTTCTAGAGCAAACTATAATGGCAAAATGTTAGATGTAATCATGTTACCCATTCCTCTTCATAAAATAATCTGCTCGTTTATTTACCATTGTCGTCGAGTCTTAGATCCTCTGAATGCTAGGCACTAGAGGGAAGTAGCTAAGTGTACTTATGCCAGTTTTGTGTCAACTGGTTCTATAGTTTGTGTTTAGATAGCTTGCTTCTTGATATGCCTTTGTATAGTGTTTATTATTCTAGGAGTATATTATGCCTTTGAGTGATTTTTACTGTAGTTAGTTGTATTTCTAGTTAAACAAAATAATCTTTCCCAAAACATTTTTTGTTATTAACAACATGATTGATTTGTTCTTTTATTAATTTTTCATTGAAAGATCAACTTACTAAAACACTTTTATATGTATATTTAGTTGGTTACAGAAATTATTTTTTAGAATATTGAACTACTTATTAAAATTTGACAGTCATACAATTTGCTTTTAGTTGTTTCTTTTTACGTTTGAGTTAGAATATACTACAATTATAAAGTCACCTAAACACCTAAACACCTAAACCATTACTTAATTTCTAGTAACCGAATTAAAAGGTACACCAGAATGTCATTAAACACCTACTGAGAAACTCACTCTCTCTCTCTTTAATCTTTATCACAACTTCTTATTCAACGCAGAAAGTCATAGTGGTTACTGTAGGACATGAAATAATTTTGCAAAAGTATATTATATTCCAATTTATTAAATATACCAAAACATTGAAAATTACATTTACGTTAAATAACGTTGTCTGTATTTCATAATCTGAAGATTACTAGATCAGTCCTGAGTAAAATCCTAAATAAACCCTCCTGGTTCATTGCAGAGCCCAGTTCTCTTTGGGCCCCTTTCACACCAGGTGGTTTTTTTGGGGCTGCTGTTGCATGGCGATCAGCCATTTGATCTGCTCTTCAGTGCATCGCACCAAAAAACTGTAGGGTGGGGAGATCATCTGATTTTCCCAACTCTTGACCTCGAAATTCCCAACTCTTGAATCTGATTTTCTCAACTGAAATCCTTTTTTCAATTTAAACATGCAGATTTATCAGAAAAATACTTTTGATCAATCACCCTTAAATACCCTAGGAGTTGAGAAATTTAGCTCTGTATTTTAAATTTCCAGAAAGTGTTTATTGAATACAGAAAGTGCCATGAGTCATGTGCCTATGCGTGGTCTTCATACTTTGGAATTGGAGCCTAACAATCTCAAATTTCATGGCACACAATATTGTAGTACTGTAATGTTATTAAACACTAAAACCAGTTATTTTTATACTCATATTTACAGTTTATTTATTTTCACCAGTTGTACCGTTGATTGATTTACCAAAAAGATAGTTGGGAATTCTAGAGCTAATGAGAGTAGAACAAGTAATTATTTTTGAAGTAGGATTTGAGTTATAGTAATTCCAATTTGGTGTAAATTAACTGCAAAATATTCAAAGAAGGTTAGTTTCAACTGATCATGCCCTTTCTATTTACGTTCAATTTCAGTTCAATTTTTCTAATTTGCAGGCAAGAAATATATCTTTTTGATTTTCAGATTCTAGGGGGGGAGACTCCCCCTAGCAATGCCCCTGCGTGCCGAGTGAAAGCACACATAATGTCACATACAACGCTGAATCGGATGGCAGCAGCTGCTTAAAAACCACATCGTTTGAAAGGGGCCATGTTCAGTGAGCCATTAACTAAATAGATATGGCTGGAAAAACTAGCATGAGGAAAAAATATCACAGATTAGACCTTTCCCCCCAAAAGGTTAATAAATTCCTTTGGATTATTAATAAAAAAAATATAAGAAGTGGTTATAAAGTATGAATACAAAACATATCCCTTTTTGATGTGATAAGAATAAGAAATATATTTTGAGGGTATAATTTCTCATTATTTCATAAATCATCTGTTAGTGATGGCTTGATTGATAGATTTATAAAAAATGGATTTAATTTTAAATAATGCTTTGCCATTTCATTTATGTGTCACGTGTGAAAGCTCCTTGTGTATTGCAAGTTAGTGTAAATAAACAATGGTTGCCTAGGAGTTTTCAATTTCTGTAGCTGCAGTATCTAAATTCAATATTAGGATTGAAATGTGCTCCAACAATAACACTGGTTGTTTAAGAAAAGAGTTTCTCCTCTCTTAGTGCTCATACAAATCCAGTGATTTTTTTACGATTATTGCTTTTATATGGTGTAGAAATACAGCCTGTAAAATGTCAAATGTTATTTTTCTAGGTATGGTCATTAGACATATTGTTACATATAACTGTTAGTTTATATAAACCTTTTAGTATTATCAGGTTTTTATGTATGTTAAACGTGTTTTTACGTTTAATATTATTAGTTGCTGGTTAATGATGTTCAAGCATGTTTTATAAGTGTATTATAGTTCTAATTGAAAAAAAAAACATTTGAGTGGTACAAATTTTATTAACCTCTTTCTACTTTCCATAGAAAGATTCACTATTCATTATCAGTTATAAAACCCAATATAAGTCACGATATATGAACCTCAATACCAGAAAAAACTGTTAAATAATACTTCTAAAATTTCACAATAAAATTAATTTTCTTCATTTTTTATGGTTGTACAGTTCCAATGTTACATGAACATCCCACCATAGAAGAACTTTCCCTAACTCTTTTTCCTTATTCTGTTTCTATGTCTAATATAATTAATAAGCTTTCATTGAAACAAATTTTATAATTTCAGTTGTATAATAAATATATTATGTTTACATTCCAGTGATAAGATTTTAAAGAATTTTTACGGTGAAATACTGGAAGCAATACTTTGCATAAAATACAAATACAGAAACTTAGGAAACCATTATTGCTTTTTGCATGTTGAACAGAACAAAAAAAGCCAAAAGTTAAAATGTTTATAGATCCCAAAAGAGGATAAGAATAGATCTGATATGCTTTTAAAAAGTAGAACAAATTCCAAAATCATGATGTAAAGAAAAAATAAAGATATGTGCATAGTCAGCTGGTGTGATGTAGTTTGGCTCACTCAACTAGTGGTTCAGACGACAGAACTAAGACAGCCCATGTAATAGTTTAGTTGTGTTATTTACAAACACTGTAATCCTATACTTTTACAATAAATATACTACTAATGCCTTTTGTGAAGTTTTAGGATGCAAAATTAATTCACGGGCAACATTAACAGATATCTAGTTCTACAGACTCGAAACAGTGGAAAATGGAGAAAGAGAATGTCAAACAAGGTACAGTTCGTACATTATATCTCCGGCTCTGGCTACTACGCTACTAACCATATCATATGATATTTTCAACATATGATATTGGTGACAGACAGTGGGGCTGAATAACAATGCTTTCAGAAAAGTACCCCCTCTCCCCCCTGCGTCTTGCAACCAGCTGACTCCTCCATAGCCGGAGATATAATGCGTGAACTATAAGTAATGTTTAGTTAAGTAAACAAAACACGCTAAAAATGACATTTTCAGCATAATTAACTGTTTATGTTGTAGTTGTCTTAAGCACCAGTTGCGTGAGCCCAACTACATCACACCAGCTGTCTATGCACAGGCCTTTCTTTTTTCTCACACCATGATTCCAAACACCCTACTTCTACAACTCTATTTTTAGGGATGTGTTTCAGTTCAACATTTACAGTTTTCCAAAATATTCTCAGGGTTTTTCACGGGTCTTTTGTAATATATGAACACCATATCATATAGATATTTGATGTAAGCGTTGATTATATATTTTGTTTACACATTTTAGGTACTAAAACCCTGGATGTGAATTTAAAGTTTTAGATATTTAAATGTGTAATAACTGAACTGCTGCTGCTGCTTGCTTTATTTTTTGCATAACCAAATTTTGCAAAATAAAAAATGCAAATTACAATAAAGTACTTTGTCAAAGCCTAGCTAAGGTTCTCTCTTGGAAGTACAAGATTACAAGAGTAGATGAGAACCTCAATAGGCTCTGAAAAATAAATAATCATCAAACAATAGTTGGACCACATATCCATTGGCATTGACCAAAACAGTTAATAGAAACAATTTTATAACTTCATTGGTTTTTTGAAGTTTTTGTCTTCAAAATAGGTTTGCGTGTCAAGAGACGTCAGCATAGTGGTTATACTACTTTTAACACCTTATGCATAGAAGGTGATCGAGGATTAAGCAATCAAAAGCATATTCAAAAAGTTTTCTTTCATAAAATCCCACCATTACAATAATTTAAGATAGACTAATATTATATTTTAAACCACTTTTATACATTATTTATGAAAAAAAACATTACCCTTGCATACATTTTTATATTGAAATTCCAGTTAATCTGGTCATGATTGGCCAATATGGGACGAAACAACGATTTTTCTTACCTTAGCTTGTGTATGTATCTGTTGGTTCGAGGACAGGCTTTTGTAACAATTAAGGAGCTGAAATTTTTGTTAAATATTTTTATTTGTAGATTCTTCAAAATATTATCTACAAAAACTGGTAGTATCAAGTTATATAGCTTAGATAATAGCTTAGACTCAAATACAAATTTAATGGTATTTTTAAATGATGTCCCGTATATAACATGTTGTTCAAACAATATCCACTAGTTAGGGGAGTTTATAAAACTAAAAATACATAGGTTTCATTTTTGATAGATTCTTGTTGCTGATTAAACATTGAAGCAGACTTTTTAAAATCAATATTAATTAACCTTTTAACTTTAGTAGACAACAATTTTTTAAAGAGAAGAATTGTTAAAATAAAATCTTGTGTATTGATATCTCTCTGATTCTCAATTGTGTTTACCCAGGATATTTCCTGCTGCTACTAGATTGAGCTCAGGCCCACCCTCGCGACTTTCACATTTGAAGATCTCTCTAGATACCTCTTATCACTTCTAGAGTTTTCCAAAATTACCAATAGTTATTTAACAGTATCATATTTTAATTTTTTTCCAAAGGACAATGTAACTCGTAAAATTAAACAAAAATTCAATCATAACCTCATTATAACTAGTCCTAAAGTACTGAATAAAAAAGTTTTTTAATTGAGGTATATGTGACATTGTTTTTTTATGTTATTAAGGATTCAAGTGGAGTATGTTATTAAGGTTCTTTAAATTGAGATTATGCTGAAACATGGTTTTATTTGTTGTATGACGTTCTATTTCATTGTTTTAGTACACAACAAAACATGGACAGGTTATGAAATATGACCAGCATCATATTATGGTAAGTGTCCTTTACCGTAATCCCCAATGGTAAAGATATCTCAGCCTTTCACAGAGATAAATATAATTATTTATGAGAAAATTTGCTGTTTTAAAATTAATATCACAGCATTAACTCAATGACTTCTATGGTGGGTGAAGAATTATATTTGC
This sequence comes from Flexamia atlantica, assembly GCA_035578135.1. Classification (NCBI taxonomy): domain Eukaryota; kingdom Metazoa; phylum Arthropoda; class Insecta; order Hemiptera; family Cicadellidae; genus Flexamia; species Flexamia atlantica. Next base: position 16,242,890 of record JAQJVK010000006.1, on the reverse strand, counting down.
CATGGCCCTTAGAGAAAACAAGTATTTTGTTGTATGCATTGCTTTATGGATGAGTAAAACAAAAATTCAATTTGCTTATTGTGCAGATCTATTTTTTATGATAGCCTTGTCATGTGGAATAGTCTGATATTATATTACTGTGACCACTATTCTGTCAATTAATTCTACACATAATTAAGCTTGCTTGTATTATAGTTTTGTGTGTTCATGATGTATAGCTTAGCCGTACAGTAAGCTATATTTTGTAGATATGTAACATTATGCAGTAATTACCCTATAAATATGTATGTTTAATAAAGTATATGTGTCAGATTTTATCTACCTTGTTTTTTATTTGACACGTCCACTTTTATGATAGCTGTTTTAACACTTGGCAGTGTGAGTTTTTGCAATAAATAACTATTTGCAGCTTTAACTATTTTTGTACAGTAGAGTCCCGCAAACCCGGACTTCGATAACCCGGAATTCTGGATAACTCGGAAAGCCTGCCAGAGCAATAAAGTGCATTGAGATTCAAGGCCAGAGCACGGTGTGACACATTTAAAACAGTTTTAGTTTTTCTTTCAGTTTTTTTTTTATGACTAATGTAGTTTTTATATTTTTTACTATGCAATAAATAAATGATTTCTTATAGAAATAACAGAAACTATTCTTATTTTTTCTTATTTTTACTCATTTCCCGATAACACGGAATTTTCACAAACCCGGACACAGTTCGGTCCACATTAGTCCGGGTTTGTGGGACTCTACTGTATAAAGTTTAAGCCAAAATCCCTATGCTAAAAGTTACAGCTTAGATCATTATATGTATTCATGTAGAATGGTATCAAAAGTAAAAAAACATACTTTTTTATAAAAAAAAACTTACACTTTAATAACTACATAAAAATGCATTTAATCCACAATACATAAAGATTGTTCCAAAATTGCAGATGTCATGTGAATAGAAAAGTTAATTAGGTATTTTCAAGTTTAAGATTAAGTTTAAGGCTTCATAAATAGCCTTTTATGCACTGTATTAAAACATATTTTTATAAGTGAATTTTTTTTTATTGTTTGCAAATAATTCATTTTTTACTCACTGGAAAGTAATAAGTATTTTATCTGCACGAAAAATTTGTATTACATAATTATGTTACAAATATCATTTATTGTAAAATACATATATATATATATATATGTAATATACACTAACAAATAGTAAAGTAAAATAACGAGCATTGTTGCCGTTAGTCTCAAAACAATTTACTGATTGTTTTGTAAAGTGAAGACATACGGTAAGTAAACGAAATTGTTTGAAAACCATTGGCGTTCCCACTATTTATTTTCAAGAGTGCTAGATTTATATATAAAAATTATGTATAAAAAAACTGAAAAACTGTACTTCAACCTAACATAGGCAGATATGACACGATATGATTTAATTTGCCTCTTATGTCATTTAAAGGAAAAAAATTCAAATAGAAGATGTACTCCCTGAACATATTTCCTTATTTAAAGATATTTCTTTAAGCGTTGGTTTTTGCAAATAGTATCAAGATTAAAAGTTTCTAAAGTAACCTTAAAATTTGAAAACATTGAATACAGGGTGTTCCATAAGAAAAATTTAAATGAAGTGCTGTATTGGAGAATAGTAGCTCTATTTCTATTCTAAAAATACCCAAAAAGCAAAAAAATAATGGGGAGTACTGGGTGTACTCCATTACGAGTTTTTTGTATAGTTACAAAGTTAGGTAATGGTTCACTCTAAGTGAGATGCCTGGTATATATATATAAATATTGAATGAAAGGAATTTTTGTATTTTGGGGGCACATTACGAAAAGATATCATGGTCTTGGACTTAGGTCTTATCATGAGACCTGCGGTATAGTGTCTTCCTTATATGGGTGATTCACGGTTTTAGTACAGCATCCTTATCCAAAATTGTATAAAAATCGTTTCTACATAAGGGGAAATCCAATTTATTGTCCCGTTTAGTATCAGACAACACGGGACTGTGTCTTCTATATTTTTTGTTTCATGTAGAAAATCCTAAAAAAATTCCATTTTTGAAAATGCCGTACGATATATTTGGCGACAATGTGGCGAGCAAGGTGTCCGTGCTCGGTGGTGACGGTGGGTGACGGTGGGTGTGGGGTGGCGGGGTGGGCGGGTGGCGCCCGGCGCGGAGGCCCTCACAACGTGCGGAGAGCAGCCAGGGTCAGGTCTCCACAGGTGAGTCGCTACATCTACTGCTCATGTGATACGATGGTTTATCTATTTCTCAGGTATTTCAAAGACGTTTGTTTGGGGGCGATGGATTTTAACTACGTATAATTTATTTAAGGAATAAAGTAGCATAGCAAGATATGACATGCTTTGTCGATTTAAATTTTAATGGAAACAAAGTGTGTAACCATTAGAAAATTGCTGTTATGCGTGTCTAGGGATAACATTTCCTTACAACTATTAAACTATAACAATTAAAAAATACTATTTTATTTATACCTAATTATTATTTTGTTATTATGTCGAATTTAAATATTTCACTACAAAGAAATTTTTTACAAAATACATGAATGACCTAGCTACCTATAATGTTTATGGCTAAACATAGTGAAACTCATATTTTATGATACATCATGAGTTAATCATGTCGCTAAACTGATAAGCCTGCACCAATTACTACTGCAAACATGTTTACATTTGACTATTAAATGGTGTCTCTCGTCATCGGTTTATGCATCAGTCGTTACTTACTGTTACGGTATGAGCATATAATACTCGTATATTTTGGATTTTTTACCTTACATTGCAATATTTACTTGACTAATAATTTCGTCTCATAATAAATATCAAAATAATCAAAACACTTTTTAAGTTTTCTTTATAACCGCATTCAAAATTCTATTTCTGGTTTTCAGAATAATCCAGATTATAGAAAATATATTTTACGGGGATTATGCCAAAGAAACCTTTACTTGCTATCGAATTTTAGGCAAACTATTAAATGACTGTGCTGGAAAAGGTCATCTCTAAAACAAAATTTTCTTTAAAGTTTAATTAATTTTCTTAACATATCTAAGAGATCTATCTTAACCGCGTTTATCATTTGGTGCGCTGGCTTCTTGAAATACTAGGTTTTCATTGAATAACGTAGTTCTAGGACCACTTTGGATTTGTGAAGTTCATGCCATAGACTCAATGTGATGTAGTTAGTAGTTGTCGCATTCTATAGGCTATAGTCATTAATCAAACAACAAGTGGCATTGTGTAAAGAGTCTGAAATGTGACCAGAGTTAAAATATGTACTGAAAAATACTTCAGAATGGTGATTTATAGGAGTGATAGTCAAAATAAAATACGATAAACATAGTTAATAAACTTTTAACTTTGCTATACAACATCATCGTGTGTGTAATGGCTTGTCTGTATAGTTAGAATACGCAAGTTTTTATTCTGGATTCGAAAAGAACCAACCGAAATAATATCACTTCCATAATATCTAAAGTGACACTTCTGACCACCTGCGTTACACTTAAAATTATTTTAAATTGTACACATCCTATACTCTTATATGAGCAATGTTATCTTGTATGTATGCTTGCTTGCTTGCTTCCTTGCACATTTATCTCAAAAACGGCTCCGAGGATTTCCTTCAAAGTCTATAAATAAGTAATTTATGACTCAAAAACGTCTTTTATGCAGATAACTTGGCCAGAGAAAATCTAATAACGTAATAAATCGAATTTTAAAGTTGTAAAAATTTAACATTGGCCTTATGGGTTGCCGTGATAGCAACGAAAATAAACAAGGAAAGTGTAAACAAATGAAGTAATCATAACAGCTGTTTAGAATCTACAGCCATCAAGGGAAAATACATCAGGTGGGATGAAGAGTCCATGGAGCAATAAAAAAGGTTTCTATTATCAATTTTATGACATTGAAATATTTTATAGTAACTGGATTAACTGTTAAACATGAAATAACACCGAGCAAGGCTCGGTCCACCAGGTACTTATGTTTTATAACCCTTAAAACGTGATAGAATATAAATTACTGTTGAATGTAAATTATTTTGGAGAATATCTATAATATATATATGATTACTTAGATACTATCTCATCGCTCAATTTATAATTAAAAAAATAATTTACAGGTCATTGGAATAATCTGAACTAACAAAATCATGTTTTTAAATTATTTTAAATTGCCTGCATTTGAAATTTCAACACAATGCAATTATGCGGAATTTCGATTGTGGATGAAAACTAGCAGAAAACATTACTAAACCTATGATGGATGGAAAAGTAATTTAGGTTATATCGTAACTCGGGACATTATTGAACAAATTTCTGTTAAAAGCAATATTCTTGTATTTGAAGGTCTAGGTTATATTGTAACTCGTGGCATTCTTAAACAAATTTCTGTTAAAAGTAATATATTTTTGTATTTGAAGGTCTATAACATGCCTCGTACGATTACAATGATGAAAAACTTAAATGAAAGCGAGTACTGTAGGCCACCGGGTATTTTCATACCAAAATATACAATACAAAACATATAAAAATAAAATAAAAAGAGGTAAAATGAAATACAAATACATCATATCATAACAACTCTAAGAATATACATTAAACTGAATATTTACAGGACAAATTAAAATACGTGCTTAATGCAGGTTCATTACTCGCCTCAGATGTGAATAATCGACCAATAACGATAACGAGCGATTTCATAGAAAAAAGTCGGAAAGTACTGCCAATAAGTGCACAGAAAATATGGTATGATTTCTTTATACGTAATATGGGCGTATTTTCTTTTTTATTAATCTTATTTTTGAACCGTGGAATCGGAATACTTAAACTTCCACAAACCTACATTTATCATTTTTACATTTTTGCATGCCCCAAGTAAGGGGTATTCTTCACTCCAGGTGGCGACATGTAAATTTTTATCCTTGAGCTGTTCCAAACATTTTGTCCAAATTTAAAGGCCAATCTGTTCAGTCCGACAGAATTTTGGGGTATCGCATTTTTTGCGACACCCTTCATCATCTGGACTGTTGCTAAAGAACAAAACCCATTCTGATACTAATTGTACATTGAATTCTGATTTAATAGAATAATTTGGAATATTACCTGGGTTTTTAATGCTCCCGTGGAAGCAGGGAATTACCGAGTGGGCGTGAGGAGTGACAGACGTCAGTTCCGTCTGTGTGGTTAGAACAATAGAACGCCGTACCTTGAAAGCGGACGTTTGTTAACTTTTAAAATTAATATTAATAGGCCCCATCATAAGAAGTTTGTAAAATAAATCTGTGGTTAGAAACTCATTGCATGTGATGATCGGTTAATAATAATATTTTTAACTCTGTAGCCATTTGCTATTATTGATTAACCTGGGTTATAGATCTTGGCACGCTGTGAAACTTTTTGCTCGTCAACGCATTTTGCTTGAGTTCGCATATACTATATATAACAAAAAATCTCGTAGAGATCCCAGCGATCTTTTGATTACGTTTATTTGTTTTAAAAAACACCCTTGTATGATCAATGCAACAACAATAATGGATCACTGGGTAAATTAAAATTAAATGTAAAGTTTTCCCATAAAGCCTTTTGGAAAAGAGCAATTTAACATATAACATTTTAAAACGGCTGTTAAGAGATATCGCGTATAAAGTGAGTGCAGCAGAAATTACTATCTTTACTATTCATCATGGAAGTCTAGACAAAGATTAAGATAAGAATCATAATTCATTTGGAATGTACATTTTTCTGCTTGAAAACGTTCCCTCAGCCGATCCCGTATACAATTTAAGCACTAAATCCTGACGTTGCTCTAATCTAGTTTATCAGATCCATTTACTACCAATGCAAAAAAAGATTTATTTGAATCCCACTAAACAACACTAGAACATATTAAATAGTCGTTAGTATTTTAAGGGAGTAAAATAAAAAATTGTCTTCTCCCGAGGGAAACAGTTGATTGTTTTTAGACAATTCATTTAACTTCCGTAATAAAGACGACACTTTTCCCAACTGCACATAAATAAAATAAATAATTGACGTTTCGATACGAAAAACACAAGCGTAACAAACTCATTGATTGTATTGATGGTTGATTGTAGTGCCAAATCAACCATCTTTATAAATAAGCAAGTTAGTTATTATTAATCCTAATGATTTACATGACCTCAAAACCTTAATTGTCACAAAGCACCGGCACGACAAGTAGCAGTTCCGGCTGTGTAGTAGTTTCCTATCACTTAATCAGATGTTAGCGCCTGCAATCCGTTGAACTGCAACATATTTACAACTGTGTGGGAATTTGAAGGCGTTCAAATTGATACAAATTAGACTTTTTTTCCTTCTGGCGCCGGCGGGAGACATAGTGTCATTTTCCTCCAATTTACTTCCCCGTTACAAAAAGTAAAATACGACTGAACATAGCAAGGGATGAATAGTTATTTATGTATTAAGGGAGTAAAGTACAGAATTGTCTCACAAGGGAAATTGTGTTATTCTAGGATTTCCCCGAAGAAGGCCATGCACTTTACTCCGGTAATACACCCATTTTTCCCAACTGTAGTTATGAATGAAATCAAAATACGGTTTAAACATCTTACTCAACAAAATGAAGAAAACACCAAACTTATTTATTTTATTTTAGTCTACTTTTAACGCCTGCAATTATTTGTAACTGCAACCATTCGTACTCTAGCGATCAGTTGGTCGTTATAACTGGCGCCAACTCCGTCCGTAAGGCTAATGTTAATTTTAGCATTGGGCTTATGGACGGCGTGGGCCTTAAGATTTGGCGCCAGTTATACAACAAGCCACGCGTTTGGAATATGCCTACGTTTTATCATTAGTTGTCTGATGCCGCGCTATTTTTGAGGGCTATTCTTTGAAACTTTGAACCTTATAAAATAAATGATTATTTCTGTGATAACATTGTGGCTTATAATTTTATGATAGCTTGAAGAGCAATGAATATTCGATTTTACAAAAAGCGTGTTTAATAAAGCTATTAACACTGTCAAATTATTTGTATTACTCATTTAATAATTTTATCGAACAGGATGAGAATTAATCCGCAGAGCTACTTAATCTAGAGGCACGGTCGTGTCTCGTCGCCAAGTCCACCAGCAGACGACGAATGAACGACGTGAGTGCCTATATTAACAGCGCAGATTAGGAGCCAATTTTTCCCTTTTCAAAAAAGAAAATTAGAGCCTTAATTTGAGATGAATTTGCTTCAACATGATAAACTGGCCAAAAAACGTCAAAAAACACGACAGTTTCTTTTAAAGACTTGTAATAAGTTAGGAATAAAAGTTTAAAGTGACCAAAAAAGTTACCGGTTTTGCACTTTTGAGCGAAACTTCCACCTCGTTTTGGTCAGACAGCCTAGTGACTTTATTTCTCATCAGAATTGAATGAAACTTCACACTCACTCCTATTTTTTCTCGTAGTAGTGCCTTTTGATAGTCTGAACAAAGTTTGAAAGCACTATATATTAAAACTAGTAACTTTTAAAATTTTCGTTTCAAATCTTCGATGAAATTTAAAACGTAAACAAGCTTGGTTCGCGAAGAAACTATGTCGTCAGTAAAACTTTGATCAGCTGGTAAGTTTAAAAGTTATGGAGTGGATGGTAGGACAGGGGATACGCTTGATTTGTTAAATTTATTATCATCATATATTTAATTTCGTAAGGCGATTCTTTGCGTCAAAATTATATAAAACATGTGAAGCTGATACTTGATTGAAAACCATGTGGTAGGCTAGATATCAATGTAGGGTAGATTGAGATTGCTATGAAGGTATTTTGTACTATAATAAAGTATCATTTTAATTTTCTCTCATTATAGGGGCTTTAAGCCCCTTCAAGCCACTAGTTTATTTATATTGTTAATAGGCTTATTTATACTCTTATTTCAGGATTCTGTTGCATTGAAACTTATCTATATAATTAATACGTTTATATAATTATACAAATATATAAATTAATTATAATGAATGTGTGTCTTATATAGTGTTTTTCTTTTTACCTAACCGTAAGATTCGAACCGTTTTAAATTCTGTTCAAAGAATGGTATTTCATTACTAAATAATTACTAATTACTCCACCTCTTATTGCCGGCCTTCCAAAACGAAAAGGCCTTTATCATTAACAAATTCATCGTCACAGTACCTCCAGTAAATACACTAATCTCCTTGTTTTAACAGAATCAATATCAGCTGTTTGAAAATATTATTCAGTTAAAAAAGTACAGATTCATACATTAACTATAATTAATGCCCTCTGACTCATAGGAAGTTTGGTTGCAACCGCTAGTAGGCCTACTCTTACAAAGCTAGAAAACGATATTTGAACTTTTAAACATTTTATATATAAATGATTAATTTACTTACAAACTGAAAAAAGTCAATTATAGGCTTAGCGCCGAATGTTTATAAGGACTATCATATAAAATCATAATCCAAGTATTATCCAAAGTTTGAAAGTTCATGATTTTGACACAAAGTATGTCCATTGGTGATAGAGCGAAGAACATTGATCCCCAGGAGCAATTTGCTTTGTGATAATACCGCGACCTTGCGGGTACATATTAAGCTGTATATATGCAATGCATGTCTATTGTAACTATTAATTCTGGCCCTAAGAATACCCAAACTGCCAAGGGCTCAGTACCGTTTGCCTCTGGAGTTTCATTGAATATTGTACTTATAGGTTAAACACATGAACAGCTGGTTCAAGTTAATTAGGAACAGAACATAAAATAAATCACTGACTAGAGATACTTATAAGACCTTTCTTCTCTGTAACAACTGTCATTGAAAGAGCTAATTTAAACCATTTATTTTATCTACATCATTAGAAAAAAATACTTTGCCTTTGTCTTTTAGCGAATTTCATTGATGGAATTATTACCATAGGTCTCATGGCAAGACCTAAGCCCGAGACCATGATAACTTTTCATTTTGGAGCTCCTAGAAGCAAAAAACACTATTCTAACTATATTTAAAGCTGAAAACACAGTACATTGTCCCTATAGAAAAATTCTATATCTTGCTTATTACTCAACATATCTTGATAAAACTGGTATGTAGCTTTTTTGGTTCAGATTCACCTGATATTGTTTTAAAACCACCAAATTTTTGCATGACTGTTGCAGTAGACCTGCATACTCATTCCCCATGTTATTCTTTTGGAAGGAATAAAATAAGGCCATGCACATAGTCTGGAGATCTGCTGCAACGGGGGTATTTTTATATTAAAGATAGACCCTATAAAAACCTTACCATTTTTTGAAATTAAATCAAAGCTATTTCTACGTTTTACGTAGGCCTATATATACTTTCATGAAACAGAAAACTGCTTTAGGATTCCCTAAGTACGCAAGGTCTGCTGCGACGGAGATATTTATATTCCTGCTTATGGGCCACTATATACCATGCGTGCGAGCAGATTCAACGATATTGGGAATAAGCCTTCCCAGAACAGTGACAACCTTGAGGCCTTGCGCTGAATCTGCTCACGCATGTATAGTATACAGAGAGGCCAAATAGAAATACCTCCTGCGGGGTGCAGCAACAGAATAACTCCAGTCGCAGCAGACCTGCGGACTTTGAGGATTCCCGAAAACATCTTTCTGGTTAATGAAAGTCCATCTTCTTAATATTTGTCCAATACCACTGACCTATCACCGAACAGCCGAACTACTTTGGACCTTTGCATGTACGATCTTAAGGGCGTAAGCATCCACTAAGAACGGTTTTTTTTAAATTCGAGGTTTTAAGGGGTTTTTGCGGGGTCGAAGTTTATAAATTTTCCTACGCAAGTGGAATGGATGATCTTTTGTTTAATTTTCAATGTTCATTCAACAAGCAGGTGGTTCAGCGTCAAATATGGATACGATTTTACGGCTGATTTATAATTTGGTTACTTTCATAATGGTTTTATGGTTGTTTTGTTGATTTATTAGGTTATATGTACTATATAAAAGTTAAATTTAGTTTAGTTAGTTAAATTAAAGTCGTCATTCGTTTTTTTACCTTATCTTTTAATCGTAAACTCAGTATGTGCCCCTATCTTCATTTAAGCAGCGGGAGTTACAGTTTTTATCGTGAGCAAAGCCACGGGCAACTGCTAGAATTTCATATTTTCAAAACAAAAATAAAGCTTGTTGGGCTTGTGCAAATGACCAACATGCAAATGTCAAGAATTGGCCATATGGCGCAAAGAATGTTACGTAATATTATTTTAAAAGTCCACATAAAATATCTGTGAGTATAACTAGAATACATCGGTTATTGCACTAAAACTACATTCTGTAGTCATTAAATATTTATTTATTTTCATCACACAAAGATTTACTTTAAACGTTATTTTTTTACTATATTTATCTATTAAAAAAACAGTGATATCATACCCAAAAACACAAAGTGTTGAAGGGTCGCCAAGCCCTAAAAATATGTGATATCAAAGTGTATACCAAGTCATTTTAATATCCTTAAGTACAACAAGGTTTATTAACAAACTATAATTACATTTCTTCGAATACTATTGTTCTGAATATTGATTATAATTCTTCTACATACTTGGCCAGCAGCTTATAAATTTATATATTAATATTAAAAATCTTCGAAGTAGTTAACTTTTGTAAAATACATACATATTAACTAATTTAGCGTCTAGTATACTTAATTTAATAAATACTACGTATACCAAATTTTAATCAAGCTTTAAATGTGTTATGTTACGCTTAAACATGTACCAAATTTATGGCTAACGATAATGAAGAAAGCAATCGATTCGTATAAAGGGTACCTTAAGCAAGAAAAGACTTAATCACAACCGTTTATTTTTCATAGTCATAATTTAACAAAAAGAGGAAATAAAATAAAACCTTTTAAAATGCATTAGCATTTACCCGTTTTTGATGATTTCAGTCTTTTGTTACTTGGTCAGATATTAGGCTTATAATTCTAGGAATTTGATACTTATTTGGGTTTTAGATAGGCCTACAATCAAATCAAAGATAAAGTTATGAATATATATTTAAATTGGACATCTAAATTGGAATTATAAGGAAAAACTACCATTGAATACTAATAGAATTAACATTACGTCTACGAGAAGTTCGTTAGAGCAAGATACCCACTCGAGCACGTACAACAAGCAGGTCGGGGCGACCGTCGTCGCGTCGTCTCCTCGCTTCAACGCGGAATATCGATACCTTGCATGCAATCGGGGAGAACTTTGCCCTGCAATACGGTTCAATATGAATGCTTTCAATATAGTCTCTGCGCGTTTGTAGCGTTTATCAAAACGCCTTCGTATGAGACAAGCATTATTTCAAAATGTGAATTGATCATTCTTATTGTAAATTGATCGTGCAAATTCTATCAAAATTAAGGTTGTTATAGTTTTAGCCACAGCAATTGATTTAATGCATAGCTACAATAACGGGTAACCTCACGTAATAGTTTTTCTAAAAAACCCTACAGCCCGTTCAAGCCCAAAATAAAAACCGCAGCCTATATTTCAGAAACAAAAATAGTAACATCGCGTTAACAATAGTTTTAAACGTTGAAACCAGAGAACGTTTAAGCCATAAACCATGGATGTAGCATAAGCCATATCTTAATTGCCATATAGGTTTAGAAAATAACTTTGCCTCTGAAAAAATAGCTTGTTGATAACTAGCCTCATTAAAAATAATTGTTCTTGCTAACTCATGTTTCATATTCATCCGCATGTTTCATTTGCTCCATTTGTGTTAGTGCAGCACAAATGTTATTGGGAACATACAATATCACTGGTTTCAGAGCCCTCTGTTACGATATAAAGGAAAGCTTTAGAGGCAAAGTTATTTCACTGTTCATGTAATAAAAGAAATCATATTGAAGAATTTATAGGTATTGGTGCTTATATCTCTGAAAACATAACAAAGCTACAAAACCACCACTAAAGCTGAGAAAACAATATCGCTCATGCTTGAAAATAGTTCTTGACTTTTAAATCGTTGGTGTTCAAAGTTGTTGGTAAGGGAAAATGTTAGCTTTAACCTTGTATTGGGAGCGGTGAAAATTGCTTATAATGTGTAAATATTCCGCGAAACGAACCGTCAAGAGAATGTACCCGAAGCTTAGAAAAAATAGTTTTTATCGGTGCATTTGACTGGGGGTGCTGGCAGCACCATCGATGAAAAAAATATATATTTAGATGTAAACACTCAGCTGTGTAATGCGGATTGCCGAGTCAAAATATGCAGGCGCAAAATTAATTTCTTAGTGCAACTCTACAGGAAAAAGTTTTAAAAATTAGTCGTTCTATTTTGGGTCATTGCGTGATATCCACAGGGTTTGAAATTAAAATTATATTCTAAGCTGTGATATTTCAAAAGGTACACAATTTGCTAAAAGCAAAAAAAATTTAATTTTATGTTGTGTTAAAAAAAAGTAATAAATCAAATAAATTACCAAAAACAGGCTCTGAAGACCAAACGATTTTCTCTGCGGGGTTGTACCCGCATAAGATTTTTTGTTTTTGACACCTAGGACCTCTTTAGCTCTCTTAGTTTACTTTACATTTTTCTTGTAAGATTCCCTGGCTCTGTCTCAACATAAATAACAAATATAAAGAACAAATTGAAAAATTATTTTTAACCAAACACGTTCAACCGGTTGACGTGAAGTTCATAAACTAACAGGTAGTCCATGAAGAGCGACAGTGATGGATCACAGATGAGGAGTGTACAAGGAGTTGAAAGGAAAGGAGCAAAGGAGGCGATCGGAGGATGACTGAAGTTCGCCGGCTGTTGAGCCCCTTGATGGAGGTTGTTTGTTAAGCACTCTATTCATCACCACAAAGAACATATCTCGTCCAGCGAATCGATACTCTCTGGCGAAAACTGGCGACAGACAGAAACACGACTTGTTTATATTTCCTAAAATATTACAAGTAAATGCTAAGATAATGGGTGAAATGTTTGTTGTTTCATATTACCAACATATTTACCCTTTGGCGAGTTAGTTCAAACTATTCCACCTGATTGAGCCTAGTAATCTTTTTGATTTGGCTGAAATAAAACGAATAATATTGGGAAATACTCTAAATATAATTAAAAATCCGATTACTGGGGATCACATTTACAACATTAATAAAATAAACCAAATACCATCTCTATACAGGGTAATTCAAAAAGAAATACACTTTTTAAAAGTGTACAGTTTGAAAAGTTTTTAAAACACATAAGTTTTTAATGCTTATTTGGTATACTTTCTTTAACTTTAAAAACTCAACTATAAAACTTCTTCTTATGGAGACCATCCGCTGACTGAAATCATTAACACTAGATCTCTCCCCTCCAATGGATTCTTGCATCGGGCACTAGTGGATTCGAGCAAAACGCTCTCTAAACAACAGAGCCTATCGCTTTGGTTGTACAGAGTGAAATATTGAATTTAAATATATCCGTAGCTTTTAAATAAATACTTGAAATATTGTATAATATTATTCTAAATGTTTAACAAATATTTTACTGCATTCATGCATTGTAATTTTGAACTCAATTGATAAATGCAAGGAGTGTAATGAATTTCAAAACCTCGTTTATTATCTGACGATTTAAAAAGATAAATTATACTTTAGTGACATACTATTAATATTTAAAACAGTTTGTAATTAGAAACAATTGCGTCACTTTCTATGACGACCAAAGAACCAGGGGCCTTGACGAGTCCAAACTATTCAATCCAAAGAGGAGCCCTTTGGCGTGTTAGTTCTAACTATTCCATCCAAACAGGACCTAGTACCTTGGCGAGTTATTTCAAAATATTATACCTGACTGAGCCTAGCGATCTTTTTGATTTAGCTGAAATAAAACGAATAATATCGGGAAATACTCTAAATATAATTAAAAATCCGATTACTGGGGATCACATTTACAACATGAATAAAATAAACCAAAATACCATCTCTATACAGGGTAATTGAAAAATAAATATACACTGTTTTAAGAATACAGTAATCCGTGTTTAATCTATAGGAAAAAAATAAATATTACCATTGGTAAGAGGACATTCCAACTTTATTTAAACATGTGCCCCACGGTTCACACGTCAGATATCAGTTCTATGGTAAAATTGTGGCCAAACGTTTCAAAGGAGATTCACATCAGCAGTTATAGCTCCTGTTAAGTGCTGTCATAATTCCAAGACACTAAATGGTAATCGGGCGGGGGGGGAGGGGAGTAAAAAGATTAATTTTTTAGCCACACATAAATACCAAAATAATGGGTATAAATTGTACTGTTTCAATTTTGTTGTTTTATAAAAGTATACATCTTTTTGAACCACCATCAGCGTGTACCATCTTTTTTTTTGTAAATAATGGTTAAACGAGTAGAACCAACAGCGTTTTGCAAGTTGTTTTTAATATTATGGAGACAACCGATAGCCAAGTTGGTGTTATTATGGCCTTAACACTTAACCGATGCGTAAGTGTTTACCACTGTATTCGCTGGTATTTTTACATCTTCATCTTATCTTTATAAGCAAAAAAACCTTATATGTGTCTTCATCTTTTTTATGTCGTACAGTTTCGCTTGCAATGATCACAATTCCATAAATAATACATGCCTTTGATGTAAAACTGTTTTATTTTCTATCTCCATGTTAACCTTATAGATAAGTAAAAAATTATTCGTGTCTAGGACTCTTTCCTTCAGTCGAACCTTCATCGGTGTTAGTTACCGTAAAACCTCCACGTCGCTCTTTCCAACGACACTTCAACTATTAAAATCGGCTGAGAACTGTAGGAGGAGATCTAAATAAGTATAGATGGGCCAGTATTCACATTAGTATTGTTCTATTCAACCGTTATACTAACTAAACTATTATAGATATTTTTTAAGTTAAATTTTGGTATGCTTTTTAATATTTTACACAGTAATAACACTGTTATTAGTCATGTCCGTTGTGCCAGCGTCCTCAGTTAAGTGTTTTTATCGCGTTTCACGACCCATAAACTCTCTCCGACCGTTGTTTGGAACTTGTATCAAGTATAGTGCATGTTTGTTCGAGTTGCTGTTTTTCATAAGCCACAGTATGGTAGAAATTAATTAGGCCTATTGTTTGTCCTACATATTAAATCAAATTAAAACAGTTCAAACCCTCCTCCCCTTAATAGCAAATCAGCAAATACATCATTCAAATAATAAAAAAGATTTATTCAGACACAGAGAAAAATCAAAGTTCGCTTTTAAGTGGGTCTTCCGTTACGCCCAAGTACTAGTTACAGTTAAATCCAGTTACAGTTAAAGTTAAGTTACTAGTTACTAGTTACATCCAATAACTAGTTACAGTTAAATTAAATTAGGAGAGACCAGTGACGGTGCTACTCTCTCGCGGCGTTGATGGTGAACTAAGTCCTCGACACCCGCTGAGCGCGACATTAGAAGATACCTCTGTTTGATTCTTCTCTGTGATTCAGGAGTTCTATGAGTTTTTCATGTTTTCACTACAAGCAGCTCCTAAAAAAACAATAAGGTAGAAAAGTTTCCTAACAGAGAATATAGCGTATGTTCACTGAGATAACATTTGACACTAACATGTTAACAATATTTTTCATAAGTAAATATTTTATTATATGTCAAGATTCCGTGTAAGACAATATTACGTTACTAGCCCGGTAAGTACCGTTTTACAGAAAACTTACCACGGGCGTGAGACGTACGATACTTTACATCATACTACTCAGAAAACTACATATTTATTAATCATAACATATTCCTTGCATAAACTAATACGTTTCTCAATTAATTCTTCAAACCTAGCCTACAAAAAACAAGCACACATTTGCTATTGCCACTGCCACCAATGCTGCCACTACATTCCTCTGAAGTAACCAATAAAAATGCATTAAATGTCGGTTTACTGCAATCAGCCGATTATTTTGATTGTTAGCTTCCGATATTTCCGTTTCCTAGTGCACGGTAAATCTACCGTGCAGTGATCGGCAAAGAGTAAATTTCAAGCCTAGAGTAAGGCGTAGAAAACAGATGTTTCTGTGTTGTATGATGTAAATTGTTTTATCTTCATTCAAACATTCATAGGGTGTTTAATTCAGTGTTCATCAACAACTTTAATCCTGTGTAGCTCAGTGGTTATTTAGATCAGGTAGACGTAACTACGCACAAAAGAACATTAATAGGATTTCAATGGATAGGAACAGTAAATCAGTGTTGTGACAGGTATTACTCCCCTTAATTTTTAGCCTAAATAATTATGGCGTTCTTAGTATTGAAATAAGGCTAACATAGCCACCAAATGCATAAGTTTCGTATGAATAAAAAGGGCTGTAAAAGTTTCATGTGCCAGTTCTCTCCCTACCAAAAAACTACGGAAAACAAATTAAACCGGTCACAAGCATGTAGCATCGTCGCTTACGCTTGCATTGACTTTTGACAGACTCGCCGCACCCCACACATTCCATTTATATAAAGTTAGCAGCCTTCATTTTAACAGCAAGCGTAGATAAAAAAATATTTATCTTCGCATACACCCGAACAGCTAAGTTTCGTACTCAGAATGGTTAGTACGTTTTTTCAGTGGATAGTGAAACTTAGTTCAGATATACACAGATGAGGAGAGACTTGCTTATACTAACGTTCCATCACTTCAAAAAATCCGGTTAATCGATTTTATTTTTATGTCCAATTTAATTTCAAAATTGACTCTAGAGTAGAATTTGTATTATTAAATTTAACTAACGTGCAAAAAAGAAACTTTTCCTCAGAACCTTTACTGTAATTACAATAGTAATTAGCAACTAGAATATGCAGTGTAAATCGTCTAAAATTTATGGGTTAAAATATTCAGCGGAGTTATAAGCTGTAAGGGAAAAGGTGTTGGTAAGGGTGAAGTACCCTTAACGCCCCCCCCTCCCTGAACAACAGCGCCCCCCTCCTCATTAACCTGGACTGGACGGCTTATCGGAAACTAAACACAAACATCTGATGTTCTTTTGTTGGGCAGGTTAATGATAGCGCTTACAACAAAACCTTTTCGCGAACTAAATTGCTTCTATCCTGATGTCCGCAAAAATTTCGAAAGATGAAGAACGATACACGACCGCGTAGGAAGTGATTTCAAACTATATTAAATTAGTGAGTGATTTAGCTTCTAGTACAAAAGTTATTAGTGATTATTCTCAGATTTAAACTATTTCTGGGTACTTTAGTTTAGTACTCTAAAATACAAGTATTTTATTTTTTAAACACATAAATGTTTCAATTTAACCCTAATGGTTAGCTGTTGAGTACGAAAAATATTCGATGAATTGAACGCAATGAAATTAGTTTGAAAATACCACTAGACATGAAACATCAAACAGTGATTGATCAGTATGTATTATTTAAACGCCACAGGGTGTAATAAAAAAACGTAGTTTTAGAATCTTTAATCCATTTTTTTGACAATCTAAAAACCCTTACCCGGAGAATCTTGGATTCCTTGCCATGTAATGTTTTGTTACAAACGGTTTTGTTTGTTAAGAACTGTTGTAAAGTAGCAAAACCAAGCAAATGATTATTGCTTTACAATAGCCTATTAGTGGTACATGTGTGGAGTACAAAAAATAAAATAACAGGAATACAAAAAGCTCTACCTCAAATAAATATACAATATTATATTACTTATATTACATAACAGCCTGTGGAACTTACACCAAAACCTCGAATAGATATTGAGAAAATTGTGTATACCTTCATAAAAAACTCCCTTCAAATTTATGGTTATATTAATACTATTATAATGTGAAACAACATTAAATTAAACTGAAGTTTACAGAATAGTTCTTGATATGAAAAATAAAACATAAGAATCTCATTACAGGACGAAATTTGGAAATTCTCATGACGTGAAATCTCAATGGAAAGCAGTTGACAACCTTATCGGCGAATGTCGGAAACGCAATAATATTAATTAAATCATTTGTGAAAAGTGTGTTTTGACTGATTTTAAAGTTATTGCAAAGTAATTTAATTCACATTTCTTGAGTGCCCCTTGTCAGTTGAGAATGCAAGTGAATAACCCTTATTTGAATCAGATGCGTGATTACGATGAAATTTTCATCGAAAGTAACTTAATTCTACCTAGTACCTAGGCAGGGGTGTATTTCATTTGTCACACAGCGGGACATGTTTGCCGGGAACAAGAACAATGAAGTCGGCGTACATCCACTCTTGCTTCAAACTTCCCACCTTACCATTATGATAGTTTGAGAAATAGTTCATAATTGAGTCAAAAGTGCGAAGATTGACACAGTATTCAAGTTTAAATTTGCCAAGCACGACAAATACTGTCCATGAATTGTTTGTTAACTGGTAATTTTATGTTTTACAAAATTGCCTTCATTCTATTTAGGCGGTGCAGATGAAATATTTTTGGAGTATAGTACTAAATCAATCCCTCAAAATGTGCACCTTACTGTGCTGTGTATTTCCTCACAAAGAGAATTTTCTTCCACTAAATTGTGTAAATGACAGACGTTTGGAGTTATTTACCGAGTAAGGCTATGTGGCAATGTTTGCCATCTGTCCAATCAATGGTACCTACATACACGTCGTAGTTAACCCTACAACAGGTGTCGATGAGCCGCAGCGGTGGCGGTGACGGGGCCTCATGTGTGGGAATCGATAGCAGTTTCGAGTTATTTGCGGCGGCGCTGATGAGAGCCATTCAAAGACTACAGCTATCGAGTACTTCAGCAGATTACTGTCACTGCTGTCGTCGTCAGCTGTGTTTGTGAGACAGACTGGCTTTATGAAACTTTTGAAATAGTGATACAGTTTGTCAGATTTTTCATTTCAAATTTTCAAATTTTATCTTATGTAATGTTTGTTTTGAGGCTCCCAGAATCTTAGTAACAATAAATGGTATAGGAAACTGACACAGCATACTTTCTCCCGTAGAGCCAGGTGAAACAAGGAAATACAGTAAAATAAAACGAGTTTACGTGGTATGTAATAATGCATATCAAGTTTTATCAGAATCGGACTATTAGTAAGAGAGATGTCGGTTTTTAAATATCTTCCATTGAACTACGAACTGTGTTCTTCACCAAACGTAAATATATAAATTTTCTCTGCAATCAGATAAAATTGTGTTATAATTTGAAATACCGAATCAATTATTTTTTCAAGCCAAACTTAATGGTTGCAACTACATTTCTTTTAAAGGTTTAGGTTTTTGTAAAATTAAAAAACTATACATTTATCACACTTAATTTTTTTTTAATTTCTTGATTTGCATTTTTATCGACATACGAGTCGTATCTCTTTGTATGGCATGTTAGACTACAATCCATAAAATTGTTATTAAAATCGTTATAGCTGCTTTAGATAAATTTGAATTTTTGTACTTTTTTGGGGTTTATTGAAAAATAATCTTAAAAATAAATAATAACAATAAAAACAACACCTGGAGTTGTCACGGTTTTATACCTGCATACTAAATTTCATGAGAATCGGACCACTGGAGTAATATCTTGCTCTGAGATATTGAAAGTGGTAAACACAGGACGTTGCCCCAATTTTAACCTTATGGTAAATGAGTAAAATTCTATATATTGCTTATTTATCAACACATCTTAAAAAAAAACTTGGTTTGTGGCTTGATCTAGTTGAGATCTAATGTACATTAGTCTAAAATCCCCGATATTTCCATTTTTATGGCAGCAAACCTGCACACTCATTCCCCATGTTATTCTCTTGGAGTTTACAAAAATATGTAAATTTCGATATGTTGGATTGAAATATGTTCTTCTGCATTTGAAATTCGCTGAGTATACAGGTCTGCTGCAACCTTAAATACAAAATACATATTGTATTCAATTTTTTAGTAACAAAAATCGGACGAGGTTCAAGCGAACGCTAGGTGGACAACCGACATTAAGTTGAACCTTTCCAAGATTTTTCACTAGGTCTAATTAACGCTAGATTGCTTCAGTATGAGAACATTCAATGAACTACCGCATTACAGAGGGGCTTTCATTTGAGCTATAGTGACTAGATTTTTCACCTCCTAACCTGAGGATCGCCGATTCGATTCCTGATAAGATTACCTTGATGAGTTCACTTGCTTTTTGTCATTGGGCTATGAATTGATGATACTAAGAAAAGGTCTCCATTAAATAGTAACAAGACCCGGGTTTGGACCGTTCCCGATCAAAACGTTAAAAAATGCCACTGGCGTTGAAATGCTCAACATATAGTAAATTTCGTTCTAGCAGATAATATGGAAAATTATTCTTTTTATTTTTTTATTCAGAGGGACGTAAAAATATACAACAAGCAATATTTTTAGGTTAAGTTGCTTATGTTAGACACCTGACCTTAAATATAAACAGTTTGATTGACAATCTTTTGTTTAGTTATGTTGAATACGCTAAAAGTACTTTATATTTAAGTTCTGCATGCACGATAATAAAAGACATTTAATCTAAAAACTAGAATCAAAGCTGTCGTTCTAAATTCAATCTAGTAGAGTGTAATCAGCACACAAACATTGTTAGTTAATACAATGGAAATGGGAAAGTTGCTGAGTAAAGTAATTAAGGCTGAACAAATTACAAGAGACCACTCACAATTAAAGCAACAGAGAATTAAAGCAGCAGAGCCGAGCTGCATGCAGACGAAATACACATATGTTTTGTTTACATTTGCCACTTGAACCCATAAAACTCTATGTAGTTGATTGCAGTCAAATCAAATCATGTATACTAAACAAGTCATGTTCAAGTACATACACTAAGTGTACTTGCATGTATTACATGGCATAACAGTTCCGAGGGGTCAATCAATCTCTCAACCATTTACTGCCATTGTAATCAATAACCACAATTGGAATCCAAACACCAATTATTTTCTGCTGAATCAATCCTTTGTTAATTAAAAAAAACTGGCCGACAGCATTGGTATTATGATGAAAGGCGGTGTTAATTTTAAAAAATAATATTGATAGAATCATACTGTTTTATTGTTTTCCAATTATAACGCTACATAATGTAATTGAAGTGCATTTTGTCCTGCATTTTTGGCACTAACGCATTGCTGTACCAATCGTGTTGCAGGCGGGATGTCCCCCAACTACAAGCTGATCTACTTCAACGCCCGGGGCCGCGCCGAGCACATCCGCTTCATCTTCGCGTACGCCGGGGTCGACTACCAGGACTACCGGGTGCCCAAGGAGAAGTGGCCGGAGCTGAAAAAGAGTCAGTACAATAACTTTATGTAACTGTGGTCAGATTTTACACGAGCTCACATTAGACCAACGCAGCAAATCCTTTTTCTGATTTTTATGCCTCAATTCGAATCATGTTAAAAGCTGCCAGCTGCCTCTATAAGCTTTGATTTAAGATTAAACTTGTACATTAACTGTAGGAACGACTATTTTACACATTTTACTGTTTACTGTTTGCACATTTTATTTTACATTTTACTGTTTACATAACAATAGTTATAACTGTAGAAACTGGAGAAACATTTTTTTATTATTTAAAGGAAATAATTGTTAGAAAATGCTTCGTATCATTTTAATTTGCTAGCCAGATATCAATATTCTAAAGGTTCATAATAACTTGATTACAATTAACTTAGCTTTGCTCCAAAAAGTATTTATATGTATATAACATGTTAAAGCAAAATTCCTATAAATTTCAACCTGTTTAAAAATGTCAAGGACATTATTTATTTATCCTCATATATTTGTTTTCTTTTTGAATACTTAAGATTATCATCCGAATCACTTGAGTAAACTTTTTAACTAGCCTAATCTATTGTTACAATTATTTTGCATAATTTGTAGCTTTTTATCAATTTTAGGAAATCGAAATCGAATGCTTAAAACAGCGTGAAGCGGGAGAGAACTGAAAGTTAAAATAACATTCCAGTAACGCGCCTTCACTTTACCTCGACCGAACCATTTTGTCGATAAAATATTTAGCTAGTGCAACGCACGGTTTCACCATACTGTAAAGTTCCACTTTGCAGCCTCAATGGTTACGTGTGCTAAGAATTGACATTTTTAATTCAAGTTTTTTAAGTATGGAAAAAATTGGTGTTGATAAGGAATAGTATATTTCATTACTATTACCGAAAGTAGCATTTTCCGGTGCACGTTGAAGTTTCCATATGTGAGGCAGAGCCGAACACGCGACCAATAAAAGTGTCACGTACGAGGCGCAGCCGAGTACAGGAATAATTAGAACAAGTGCCTGAAATCACTTACGGTACAAGTTATGAACCATACTTTTCATCAAAACGTAAAAGAGACACATCTTCTACCATTATTTGTCAAATACGACTCACCTATAATCACAAAGCCCAAACTACTTGACCGAGAACCTTGAAACGTTACATGGACGTTCCTCTCAAGGGGTAGCCATCCACTGAGAGCGAATTTAAAAAAAATCCCTAAGGACTACCCTCTATGGTACATCAAAGGAGAAATTTAAAATTAATCTAGAGCAAGGGAAAATAAATTTAGAGCAAAGGGAAATCAGCTGATCGTTTTTCCCTTGTTCTAAATTAGAGCGTCGTAAAAGATCATTTTGGTTAATATCAGCTGTCATCGAAATAGCTACTTTCGGTGCGGAGTGATGAAATAGTATATTATGTTACTAGACCGGTATGTACAGTTTTACCAGACGAGCATGATAGTTCCCGTACGAGCCAGAGACGAGTACGGGATTTTCATGCGAGTACGGTGAAACTTACCGTGCGTGTGGCGTACGATACTTTACATCATACTACTCATTCAATCATAACGAATTCCTTGCATAAAATACTACGATTTTTAATACTTCAAACATAGACTATAGTAAACAAATAACATTTGCCACTGCTACCATACTGCCACTACATTCCTCTGAAATAACCAATAAAATGTATTAAACGTCAGTTTGCTGCAATCAACTGATTGTTTCAATTGCTTACTTCCATTATTTCCGTTTAATAATGCACGGTAAATTTACCATGCAGTTATCGGCAAAGAGTAACTTTCCAGCCAAGAGTGAGGCACAGAACACAGATGTTTCTGTGTAGTATTATGTAAATAAATAACTGGGGTTTTGAAGGCTGGGCGCAGTCGAACTACTCGGGGAGTTTTGTAAAATTGTATCAGAGAAATACCTGGTCTGATAAAATTAATGTACAGACCATTTCCAATCAATGTCTGACAGGTATCGTAACATTGTCTATGGTGACATTATCTGATAGGCTAAGAGGTGTATATGATGAGTGGTGTAGTGGTGTAGTGCTGTTATTATCTAAATAATATAAATTTAAGTATATATTTATACTCCATCAAAAACGAAAAAAATTGACCCTTAATTTGTTTTTTTCACAAATAAATTACAGAATATTGTTATGACTATAAGTACCAGGTTAATTATTCATTATATATTGTTAGTTCATTGCTTATATTTCCGTTAAGACTGTGGACGAAACCAAAGGAAGGTTATATGTGTATTAACTAATAAAATGATTCGTTATATTATTCATAACAAAATGTATACTATGAGTAAATTATGTAACGTTCATTTATATGAAAACAAGTCACATATGTTACAAACATATTTTCAATGAGTGTTTATTATTTTCGAACGTTATCTGAAGACTTAATATAATGTAGAGCAATTTTAACAATACGAACGACTTGTTTTGTCACACTTAAAGCGCAGAGAAAAAACAAAACTTTTTCAGCTAAAACGTTGACTTTTTAGTTGAGGAAGGTTCTTTTGTAAATATAGCAAAACTCAATACAGTCTGAACAATTATGGAGGCAGCGTCGCCGATCAAGCGCCACATTCGATTTTAACGACACTGACTTGACGTCAAACACGCAACACTCTGCAAGGCGACTCCGTCCTCTGCTCAAACTCCCCTACGTCTTCGGTGTCCGTCACACGTGTGGGCGACCTACCGGCCACACACACGCTACGTCTCAGACTTAGCTCTTACGATACAGTCAGAACTTTTTTTAGGGGAAATTCATTCAATTTTCATCATGACATCGCTACTTTTTCCCCTGAAATACTGCATGATAACTAGTTTTCATGTTGTAAGATCGTCTTTTATCTAGTCCTGCAGATTGAATCTTCCTTGATTTAACCTTGCCTTTTAAAAACTACATTAAATATAAAATAATAATCCTTTTGGGTTCTCTGATCCACCAAACCACTCTTTTTTAACACTTGACGGAATTTGCCAACGAGCACCGCTGTTTTCGACCTCACCTCGTTCCATCTGAATTCCTAAAGAGATTCACGCATCGTGCTTTTTATTTCTTATTTTGTATCTGGGAAACGATGAATCTCATAAGCTTTGGGTGTTCCCGTTCCCGGTACAGCTATATGAGATTGTAAATACTATCTTGGTCTCATAATTGAGTATTATTCAAAGTTGACAGAGTGATTAAGTACGTATGCACGCTCTAGACACAAAGTTGTGTAATGACATGAAACGCTAGATGTATTCAATAGATTTGTGATAATGCTACATGTAGCAGAGATTTCTTTTAATGTTCACCGATTCTGAAAGGTTAACAGAAATTTTGCTACACGGATCACAATATGATATGTTGAAGCAATATAATATGTTAGACATTTCTTAGAAGGAATAAGTTTTTCTATTCCTTCCATAGAAGCAGATGCAACATAACCTTAGCTAAATGTTACATGTAGCATTATCTGATATATTTTGCCATGATGCATAACTTTTTTCTGAGGCGAGTATTTTTACTTGCAGCAAATGTTGAATAGAACTTGTGTAAACCCGGCTTTACTCCGCCTTATGCTCACATTCTTGTGCTAACAGAGGAATATGATTATTTCCTAGCTCCTTACTATAATCTTTATATTACATAATTAAAACTACATTTGAAGTTTAGGAATAAACAGAGGACTTTGAGGGTTTCCAAATTAGTAATATGCCAATTTGGTCTTGTTGAATATTCATGTCACTTAATTCTTGTCAAATGAGAAAATACTAAGAAAAATTTCCGACCAAATATTACTTTGAGGCAATAATTAAAATGTTGCCTTAATTATGTATTCAAAAGTACATGAATGTACTTTAAAATACATAATTTTTAAGTGCATGTATGTATGTACTTTTTTGTACTTCTAGCACCCACGGGGGCTAGAAGTGCAAAATTAAACGTTAAACTGGAATATTAATTTTAGGATAATAAAAAAAACATTGTGAGGAACCAAAGTTAATTTATTGATTAAGAAACGAGCTAAAAAGGAAAGATGAACAAATGTTATGTTTGGGAATAGTTAACGATTGCGCATCTTTTAATATGTTTTTGTAAATCGTGTTAAACAAATGTTATGATCGAGGGAAACTAGCGATCTGTACCATAGTAAAACGTCTCACTCCGAAGTTCAACATAAATAAGAGAAGAACTAAACAATACAGTATTAATTAACAACAGAACTAAGTAACAGACAGACAACTCAGAAGTCGTAACACAGCAATCAATGTTGCACATTCGGCCTCCGGCGCCGCTCGCCACCAGCACACGACCCGGCCACTCCGAGGACACCGTCAGCACGAGTAGTTTCTACAAAGTTGATAGGGTTTCTTTTTTTTTTTTTGAAATGCATAGTTTCTTTTATGAAAGTCAAATAGTAATAATTTCCTCGGTAATAATTTTCCATAAACAAAATTAAGATGCAATAGGAAATTTTATAAACTATTGGTGTTAGATGTTAGAGCGTTAATTTGATCTAAAACGTTGGCAGGCAAAGAGACAAAAAATCTCAAACATTAAAAATCATTCTGGTAAAGACTTTTTTATTCCTTTAAAGTGAATAATTTATTGAGGTTGTTATTTTATGACACTGCAATACAAAGAACTGAACTACGAAAAATTCGAATGAATCATAAAGGTATTTAATACGTTTTAAATACTGTTATTTTAATGAAAACATTTTGCAATACATAAAAGGTTTTGAGACTTATATGTTTTGTACCCCTAGGGAGTTATTTAATGTAAAAGGTTAAAGAAGTTATTCTTTAGGTTTTAGGCACTTTTTAGTTTAATCATTTTATACTTAGGCTATAAGGCGTGTGCTAACATGAAAGGTTTAATTAATCAGTTTTAACTTTCTCATAGTAAGTTAGTAAAAATTTATAATTAATAATGTAAAATAATAAACTGCTTTCTAATTTATGTTTCATTAATGGACTTTTCGTAGGTCTATTAATATGGCTATATTACATAATTAATTTAGGTCTACATACAAGTCTATGATATGTAAATGTGGATTAATAATCAAAAGTGTTGAACACACGATTTATAGGATACTAGAAGAACCCGTGGCTTCGCTCACGATTAAAATTATACATACACTATCACCCATGAATTATATAGTTTTGCTTTCCCATTTATTTTTCTTATTGTAAAATCTAATGTATGTAATGTATCTACTTCTTTGAACATATCAAATGTACTTCCATAAAGCAAAAGTTTTTAGAAATTCGCTCTTAGTACGAAGGTCTGCTACGACGGGGGTATTATATTCCTGCATAAACTGCCTGTACATAAAAAAATGTGACCATATCCAACGCCCCACCGACAAAGCCCCAAATGGTGTTGCTGCCCTGGGTAGGCTCATGCCCAATATCGGTGGTCCTTCCTCTTGCAAGTGCGTTTTGCTTGTGTCGGCTGTCCAGTCGATCGTGCTATCAGGTGAAGAGGATTGCGCTCACACACTCAAGAGGCCAATTTACAGAGACGAACGCCGAGAAGCATTTAATGGTCGTTTCCACGGTACCTGAGCTTGCCCTGGTGATGATCATGGGGCACAATATAAGGAACGGCACCCTTGGCTTTTTCGACGGCACTTTGAATCTGCTCGCATATGTTACCCTTAATTAAAACTTTATTATGCACCCCCGTCGCAGCAGACCTGCGTATTAGAAATCCTATTTATTTCCTTCATGAAGGCATACATGTTAGAGGAATCAAAGAAGTTAGCTTGAAATTTTATTCACTGTAAAAGATCATTTTCTTAAGGTTTTAGGGTCTACCTTGAACAAAAAATTACAATGCCACTCCAGCAAATTACAATGCCACTCCAGCAATTATTAAAAAGTGCTGTCTTACGTTTTTAGACTCTATATTGAGCAAAACGTTTGAATGAGCCGTCCCGGCAATTTTTTTAAAGTGTTGTAGGTAAAATTAATTCTTTACAGTAGCACACTCTTCCTCTTTAAATAGCAGTTAGTTGTCATAAAAAAAGTCCTTCAAGTATAAGTGATCAGTGATCACTGGAGTCCTTCAGTAATCAGTTATTTATTTTATGTTATACTACATATTATCAGCATTTTATATAGTGTATTGCACTTTGAAAAAATGCAAAAGTCTAATTCATTGACCACCTGGCACCAAGTAACAAATCTTCATTTTAACAAAAATACAGTTAAATAGCAGAAAGAAATACCATTAATTTACATCACCTGTTCTTAATTTTACTTTCATATGTTTTGTTAGTAAACAAATCTAACTCAAATTATTTCAAAATCCCTGACATGGGTACCTTTAAGACGGTCCCAGGGCTAAGCCCTGAAAGTTATCACGAAATTGAAGGTGTATAAACCTACTCCATGAAATTCTACATGTATGTACCAAGTTTCGTGGCCATCGGTCCAGCGGTTTCTGTGTTTATCCCTGCCAACTAAATATATATATATATATATATACCAACATCCTCTTTTATACTTATAGATAACATCTTTCAAACAAACTAAAAATTTCGTTCCTTAATGTAATACCAACTAGATTAATGTTACAGCTTTGCTTTGATAATTTAAACATCAAAGTTATTAAAAACTGTTCAGAACTGTAGAAGTTTTAAGCACGATATTCCTGCAGTTTTGTAATGAACAAAATTATGGCGAACAAAAATATCCTATTCAAAATATGAAATAAGAATACAGTTGGTATAGATATACATAACTAATCACCAAGAACACCTTTGTGGACCTTGTTAAAAGTTTGCTGTAGACAGATTGAAAATCAAGCAATTGATGCGTAAAAATAAGACTCCAGTAAGATGCTGACTTTATTAGAGTTTCAAATTAAAAAAACTTGGGTATTTACAGTTACAGTTGCAGTAAGGAATAAACACCTTGAAGTTATTTTCTCCTAATTACAATAACTTTATTAAAAGCCCTAACAGTGAACAAATAAACAATTAAATTATAGTGTACCTAATTTTGGTTGTTTTTGTTGTTGTTGTTGTTGTTGTCGTTTTTGTTCTTGCTGATCTTGTTGTTGTTATTATCACGCATAAATTAGCACATCGCAGTGTTTTATTATCTTTAGCGAATTTCCTGAAAGGAATAAGCTGTTAGGTCTCAGGGTAATACCTTAGACCGAGACCAATGTTAACTTTTCATTTTGGGGCCCCTGATGCAAAAAACTCCATTCGAATATATATATTTTGTAACTTTCATCCCCAGGGCTACTATTGTAATTAAAGAAAGAAACTCGACTAAGGAGTCGTGGTTAGGAGATCGGACCGCTTACGTTTACTAAGGGTAAACTTTGATAACGCCGCACGTTAACACCTAGGTGCGGCGAAACGTCGGTTTAAAGATTGTACATAGAACGGGACGTTTTGTGTTCTGTGTTGTAAACTTTTAGACAAGACCTTGCTGTGTACTCTTCAACCAATTAGGTGAATGATGCCCACAAAAATATAATTGAAAATATTAATGAAATTTGGTACACACGTGTAAATTGGTAATCATTCGAACGAGTTCATAAATCACCACGATCGGACCACCGGAATGGGGGTTAAGGGGGATAAACCCCTTTGGTTTGTGGCTTCATCTAGATGAGATCTAATGTTTATTTCTCTAAAATCATTGATATTTAAATTTTTGTGGCAGCAAACCTGCATACTCATTCCATATGTTATTCGGAGCTTACAAAAACATGTCAAATATCGATATATTGGACTGTACTAAGCTTTTAGCGAATTTCTCCTATAGGGAAGAAGCTGTTACCGTAGGTCTCATGGTAAGACCTAAGCCCGAGGCCATCATAACTTTTCTTTTGGAGGTCCCCAGATGCCAAAAACACAGCTCAAAAAAACAAACAATTTTACTATTTTGAATCACTGCTCTATGTCCATTGGTTACCGAGATATTGAAAGTGGTAAACACAGTACGTTGTCCCAATGTTAACCTTATGGGAAAATAAGTAAAATTCTATATCTCGCTTATTTCTCAACATATCTTGGTAAAACTTGGTAAATGGCTTCTTCTAGGTCAGATCTACTAAATATTGAATTAAAACCACCCAGTTTTAATATACCTGTAGCAGCAAACCTGCATACTCATTCCCCATGTTATTCTTATGGAGCTTTCAAAAACATGTCATATCTCACTATGTTGGATCGAAATATATTATTTTGCACTTAAATTCGCTGAGTATGCAGGTCTGCTGCAATGGGTGTATTTGATTTTGAAATGCGTCGAGTATGCAGGTCTGGTGTAACGGGGGTACATTGTTATATTTGATTTTTTTCGTAGTGACAATCAATTAATTCTGGTTTGTAATGTAGCTAAACATTACAAACATATGTATAAATTCTCTTTCACACATTTTCCTGATGGAATTTAATTTTTCGCTCTATACCCTCCGTGTTTGAATGCTATTACATTCTCTACATTGTGTAAGGTTTTTATTGTGTCATTCAGCCCTGTATGCTCTATGAACCTTTTAATTTTTTCCATAAAATCATTCGTTACTTCTACAGTATTTTTAATTTTTGCCGCCTGGCTTTTCCAGAAATCCAGGGTGTTTTTTTAACGCAGCCCAATTTTAAGCTTAAATAATGCACATATAAATATGAAATGAGTATTTTTTGTTGATCTTTACGTTTTATACAACCTATTATTTAAGTTTGATTACAGTTAGTTTACATTACATGTGTTTAAACACCGCCATTGGCATTTGTATAAAGTTTGCTCTCTCCATCAAATTCCCGAACGTCTTTGAATTTCTTGCATTAAATTTGTTATTTTTTTTGAGATGCTGAATATCCTGTGAATTGTTTTCGTAGGCCTTACTTTTTATGTATCCCCAAAGAAAATAACATAGTGGTGTCAAATCCGGGGATCTTGGGGGTCTAATAATCCTTCACTGATAAAATAAAGTTTTGGGTTGCGTTTAAAAAAGAACATTCTGTATATTTTAAAATGTCTTCCCAAAATCATTTTATTCTACTTAGAACAGTAGACCAATTTTGTATTACGCAGACGTTTCTAGCACTTGTCTGCCAAGTGAGCCGTCACCCGTGTGTTGAAGGCATGCCATTCGGCATGTTGCCGGTGCTGGAGGTGGACGGCCAGTATGTTGTATTGCTAAGACATTCACAGCACTGATCTGCCAATTGAGCCGTCACCCTTGTGATGTAGGCATGCCGTTCGGCATGTTGCCGGTGCTGGAGGTGGACGGCCAGTATGTTGTATTGCTAAGACATTCACAGCACTGATCTGCCAATTGAGCCGTCACCCTTGTGATGTAGGCATGCCGTTCGGCATGTTGCCGGTGCTGGAGGTGGACGGCCAGTACGTTGTATTGCTAAGACATTTACAGCACTGATCTGCCAAGCGAGCCGTCTCCCGTGTGTTGCAGGCATGCCGTTCGGCATGTTGCCGGTGCTGGAGGTGGACGGCCAGTATGTTGTATTGCTAAGACATTCACAGCACTGATCTGCCAAGTGAGCCGTCACCCGTGTGTTGCAGACATGCCGTTCGGCATGTTGCCGGTGCTGGAGGTGGACGGCCAGTATGTTGTATTGCTAAGACATTCACAGCACTGATCTGCCAAGTGAGCCGTCACCCGTGTGTTGCAGGCATGCCGTTCGGCATGTTGCCGGTGCTGGAGGTGGACGGCCAGTATGTTGTATTGCTAAGACATTCACAGCACTGATCTGCCAAGTGAGCCGTCACCCTTGTGTTGTAGGCATGCCGTTCGGCATGTTGCCGGTGCTGGAGGTGGACGGCCAGTACGTTGTATTGCTAAGACATTCACACCACTGATCTGCCAAGTGAGCCGTCACCCTTGTGATGTAGGCATGCCGTTCGGCATGTTGCCGGTGCTGGAGGTGGACGGCCAGTATGTTGTATTGCTAAGACATTCATAGCACTGATCTGCCAAGTGAGCCGTCACCCTTGTGTTGTAGGCATGCCGTTTGGCATGTTGCCGGTGCTGGAGGTGGACGGCCAGTATGTTGTATTGCTAAGACATTCACACCACTGATCTGCCAAGTGAGCCGTCACTCTTGTGTTGTAGGCATGCCGTTCGGCATGTTGCCGGTGCTGGAGGTGGACGGCCAGTATGTTGTATTGCTAAGACATTCACAGCACTGATCTGCCAAGTGAGCCGTCACTCTTGTGTTGTAGGCATGCCGTTCGGCATGTTGCCGGTGCTGGAGGAGGACGGCCAGTATGTTGTATTGCTAAGACATTCACAGCACTGATCTGCCAAGTGAGCCGTCACTCTTGTGTTGTAGGCATGCCGTTCGGCATGTTGCCGGTGCTGGAGGTGGACGGCCAGTATGTTGTATTGCTAAGACATTCATAGCACTGATCTGCCAAGTGAGCCGTCACCCTTGTGTTGTAGGCATGCCGTTCGGCATGTTGCCGGTGCTGGAGGTGGACGGCCAGTACGTTGTATTGCTAAGACATTCACACCACTGATCTGCCAAGTGAGCCGTCACCCTTGTGTTGTAGGCATGCCGTTCGGCATGTTGCCGGTGCTGGAGGAGGACGGCCAGTATGTTGTATTGCTAAGACATTCACAGCACTGATCTGCCAAGTGAGCCGTCACTCTTGTGTTGTAGGCATGCCGTTCGGCATGTTGCCGGTGCTGGAGGAGGACGGCCAGTATGTTGTATTGCTAAGACATTCACAGCACTGATCTGCCAAGTGAGCCGTCACTCTTGTGTTGTAGGCATGCCGTTCGGCATGTTGCCGGTGCTGGAGGTGGACGGCCAGTATGTTGTATTACTCAGACGTTTCTAGCACTTGTCTGCCAAGTGAGCCGTCACTCTTGTGTTGCAGGCATGCCATTCGGCATGTTGCCGGTGCTGGAGGTGGACGGCCAGTATGTTGTATTACTCAGACGTTTCTAGCAGGGCCGGATTTAGGACTTTTGGGCCCCTAGGCTCACTCAGTGGTGCGGGCCCCCAGGGCCATTGTGCCCAACCGTCCGTTTTTAGAAGGGCATGTCCTCCTTTTTACTGTCCTCAGTTATTCCTCCCGACTTGTCGGTCGCATTGCGGAATACAGCAGCTAACGGGTATATTTCTCGGTCGTATCGCGACCGTCAAGTCTCTCGCTCTTTTTATTTGTGAAATCTACTGACCACACTGCGGCCGGAAAACCTAAACTTGGTCGTTTATACCGCACCTGGCAAATCTTTCGGTCA
Organism: Flexamia atlantica; assembly: GCA_035578135.1. Taxonomy (NCBI): domain Eukaryota; kingdom Metazoa; phylum Arthropoda; class Insecta; order Hemiptera; family Cicadellidae; genus Flexamia; species Flexamia atlantica. The sequence goes on along the minus strand of JAQJVK010000006.1, from coordinate 16,210,376 downwards.
AATCGCGGTCCTCGGTCATAATTCCGCGGCTGGCAAATCTCTCGGTCATATTGCGGTCGGAAAATCGTGCAGTCTTTTCGTTGCTCGCAATTTTCTCGGTCGCATTGCGGTCGGTAAACATTTTGACATATCGCGGCCGGTAAATCTGTCGGTCGTGTTGCGGCCGTCTGTATTTTACATCAGAGATAGTGCTCAAGTAGATTTAAAAGCTACATTACTGATTTTACTGGTCGGGTTTTTTAATGGTCTGGAAAAGTAAGCAAAAAGTTGGAAATGAATATGTGAAATCTGGTTGACACCCTGCTTTAAGAGGGTTCCCTACCTATCCCAAAATATGCCTAAAACACGCTCCGCGCGGTGTCATTTAACGCCAGCAGTTTTCAAAATAAAATTTACTTTAACACAGCATTTCAAAGACAAAGAGTTGTAGAATGTTAATTGCTAATCCAAATTCGTTCATGTTAACGAATTCTGAAGAGACATTCCGTTGAAGTTGACCAACTTTAACGCCATGTATCTTTTTAATGAGTGAGCATAAACGATTTTGGAGAAGCAATAAACACTCTGCAACTCGTTATCTTTACAATGCTATTTCCGAATATCTTTTATTTTAAGAATTGGAGACGCTAAATGACACCACGTTTACCCCTGCAACGGTTTGAGCGGCGAAAAGTGCACAAATTTAACATGGGCTCTTATGGAGCCGCAGTTCCAAAAGTCGCCGCTGGTCGCAGAAAAACGAAAACTGCTGTTGGTAGGGAACCCTCTTAAGTTTACAGTAGCAAGCAGATTTCTCGGTCACATTATGAAAATAACAAACTGCTCTTGGCTAGGCTACGCAATATCGTAACCTGCGAACATCGGTCGTCTTGCTGTCGGTAAATCTCTCAGACCTTTCATGGCCATCACATATTTGGCAAATATTTTTCAACAAAACAGCGTCTAACACATTTTAAGGAGGAGGGGGGTTAAAATTGAGCAGAGGTCTGAAAATCTTGCCCCCCCCCCATTAAAACTGCTGAATTTACTCCCATGAATATTATCATCCTGTCATGTTGTCTAACTCCCGTATGGCCTGTGGTGGAACCAAAACTTGTGGCTTCAATCGTAGACTCATATCCGGTTCTGCAAGCTCTACTAGCCTATTGGGTAAAACATAGCTTAAATGAGGTGTGAGGAATATAATAATTATTCTTTCTCAGGTTGGCTAACATTAATTTAGTACTAGCTGCAGGTTATGTTTCCGGTCCTCAAAAGACGTCACAATTTGTTTACATTTTCGACTGATATAATCTGAATACTATTACATTCTCTTATCTTCACCACTACAGACCTTTCCCCACACCCCCACTTCGAGAATTTTGCGGCCTACAAAGCGGCGCCGTCCGCAACATCTGACCTACAGTGGAGTTGATGTCATATATCTTTTGAGCTGTCTGCTACTCGTATTTAAGTACTTAAATAAAGTTATTTCACATTAAATTTAAACAATTGAATGTTTCACGTTCAATTAGGATAACAATTATTGATTATTTTTTCATTCTTGATCGAGGTTTATTGAGTACCAAACGACGATAATTCCTGGATAAAAAAATGTTTTATATACTTTTGTGTGGCGCGGGCCCTCTTGTGGCGCGGGCCCCTAGGCGCGCGCCTATGGCGCCTATGCTTAAATCCGGCCCTGGTTTCTAGCACTTGTCTGTCAAGTGAGCCGTCACCCTTGTGATGCAGGCATGCCATTCGGCATGTTGCCGGTGCTGGAGGTGGACGGCCAGTACGTTGTATTGCTAAGACATTTACAGCACTGATCTGCCAAGTGAGCCGTCTCCCGTGTGTTGCAGGCATGCCATTCGGCATGTTGCCGGTGCTGGAGGTGGACGGCCAGTACGTTGTATTGCTAAGACATTTACAGCACTGATCTGCCAAGTGAGCCGTCACCCGTGTGTTGCAGACATGCCGTTCGGCATGTTGCCGGTGCTGGAGGTGGACGGCCAGTACGTTGTATTGCTAAGACATTTACAGCACTGATCTGCCAAGTGAGCCGTCACCCGTGTGTTGCAGGCATGCCATTCGGCATGTTGCCGGTGCTGGAGGTGGACGGCCAGTACGTTGTATTGCTAAGACATTTACAGCACTGATCTGCCAAGTGAGCCGTCACCCGTGTGTTGCAGGCATGCCATTCGGCATGTTGCCGGTGCTGGAGGTGGACGGCCAGTACGTTGTATTGCTAAGACATTTACAGCACTGATCTGCCAAGTGAGCCGTCACCCGTGTGTTGCAGACATGCCGTTCGGCATGTTGCCGGTGCTGGAGGTGGACGGCCAGTACGTTGTATTGCTAAGACATTCACAACACTGATCTGCCAAGTGAGCCGTCACCCGTGTGTTGCAGACATGCCGTTCGGCATGTTGCCGGTGCTGGAGGTGGACGGCCAGTACGTTGTATTGCTAAGACATTTACAGCACTGATCTGCCAAGTGAGCCGTCACCCGTGTGTTGCAGACATGCCGTTCGGCATGTTGCCGATGCTGGAGGTGGACGGCCAGTACGGTCTGTTGCTAAGACATTCACAGCACTGATCTGCCAAGTGAGCCGTCACCCGTGTGTTGCAGACATGCCGTTCGGCATGTTGCCGGTGCTGGAGGTGGACGGCCAGTACGTTGTATTGCTAAGACATTCACAGCACTGATCTGCCAAGTGAGCCGTCACCCTTGTGTTGCAGGCATGCCATTCGGCATGTTGCCGGTGCTGGAGGTGGACGGCCAGTACGTTGTATTGCTAAGACATTCACAGCACTGATCTGCCAAGTGAGCCGTCACCCGTGTGTTGCAGACATGCCGTTCGGCATGTTGCCGGTGCTGGAGGTGGACGGCCAGTACGTTGTATTGCTAAGACATTTACAGCACTGATCTGCCAAGTGAGCCGTCACCCGTGTGTTGCAGACATGCCGTTCGGCATGTTGCCGGTGCTGGAGGTGGACGGCCAGTACGTTGTATTGCTAAGACATTTACAGCACTGATCTGCCAAGTGAGCCGTCACCCGTGTGTTGCAGGCATGCCATTCAGCATGTTGCCGGTGCTGGAGGTGGACGGCCAGTACGTTGTATTGCTAAGACATTTACAGCACTGATCTGCCAAGTGAGCCGTCACCCGTGTGTTGCAGACATGCCGTTCGGCATGTTGCCGGTGCTGGAGGTGGACGGCCAGTACGTTGTATTGCTAAGACATTCACAGCACTGATCTGCCAAGTGAGCCGTCACCCTTGTGTTCTAGGCATGCCATTCGGCATGTTGCCGGTGCTGGAGGTGGACGGCCAGTACGTTGTATTGCTAAGACATTCACAGCACTGATCTGCCAAGTGAGCCGTCACCCGTGTGTTGCAGACATGCCGTTAGGCATGTTGCCGGTGCTGGAGGTGGACGGCCAGTACGTTGTATTGCTAAGACATTTACAGCACTGATCTGCCAAGTGAGCCGTCACCCGTGTGTTGCAGACATGCCGTTCGGCATGTTGCCGGTGCTGGAGGTGGACGGCCAGTACGTTGTATTGCTAAGACATTCACAGCACTGATCTGCCAAGTGAGCCGTCACCCTTGTGTTGCAGGCATGCCATTCGGCATGTTGCCGGTGCTGGAGGTGGACGGCCAGTACGTTGTATTGCTAAGACATTCACAGCACTGATCTGCCAAGTGAGCCGTCACCCGTGTGTTGCAGACATGCCGTTCGGCATGTTGCCGGTGCTGGAGGTGGACGGCCAGTACGTTGTATTGCTAAGACATTTACAGCACTGATCTGCCAAGTGAGCCGTCACCCGTGTGTTGCAGACATGCCGTTCGGCATGTTGCCGGTGCTGGAGGTGGACGGCCAGTACGTTGTATTGCTAAGACATTCACAGCACTGATCTGCCAAGTGAGCCGTCACCCGTGTGTTGCAGACATGCCGTTCGGCATGTTGCCGGTGCTGGAGGTGGACGGCCAGTACGTTGTATTGCTAAGACATTCACAGCACTGATCTGCCAAGTGAGCCGTCACCCGTGTGTTGCAGACATGCCGTTCGGCATGTTGCCGGTGCTGGAGGTGGACGGCCAGTACGTTGTATTGCTAAGACATTTACAGCACTGATCTGCCAAGTGAGCCGTCACCCGTGTGTTGCAGGCATGCCGTTCGGCATGTTACCGGTGCTGGAGGTGGACGGCCAGTACGTGGGGCAGTCCAACGCCATCGCGCGCTACCTCGCCCACCAGTACCACCTGACCGGCCGCGACGCCAAGGAGGCGCTGCAGTGTGACGTCATGGTCGACACCCTCGGCGACCTCAAGCAGGGTATGTATCTCACAGAATCGATTTAACTGCCCAGTGGCACAGATGAAGAACTATACAGATTGGCAACCCAATGCACTTTTTCGTGCCAGTTTTTTCAGGCGGCGTCAAGATTGCTAGGTTGTTTTGTCACCCATATTACATTGGTATCGAGGATAATTTCGTCAATTTTAAATCTTTAGGTCGAAAAAAACAGACATAGTTATCAATAACTTTGATATCAGTACAATTTGGCAGGCCCGTTTTTAACCCTCTTGGCGCTATGGGCATATTAAACTGGTGCGTCCCCCCCTCCAACCATAAGGTCTTTTTTACAATAAGCGATCGGCCACGGCATCGCGTTGCCGATCCCTGTTGTTTTTATCAAGTCACTGTCACCGGGTCACCATATGTGAACACGCACAATCGCCGCATTTTAAGTATTATTCATATTTATTTTGTATCAGGACGCGACCTGTCACCGTGACCGGTCGCCTAATGTAAAAGGTACCTTAGTCTTACCAGTTTTAGTTCGGGAGGGATTTCTCCCTTAACTCCACCTTAAAATGGCGAGTCATTCCATCATCCACCACCGATGGACCAGTTGGCGATTGTATAACAAATAGGCCTAACGTTGCGAGCAAGTGTGCGCCGTGGCGCACGTGCACCCTCGCAACAGTTCCAAGGACGGCGCACGTGCACCCTCGCAACAGTTCCAAGGACGGCGCACGTGCACCCTCGCAACAGTTCCAAGGTCAAACTCTCAGACAACGCCCCCACTCGTCTATAGGTTTTACTTGACTTAATCTTACTTTTATGCAAGTACAATCTTGTGCATATGCCAATATATATACAAAGGGGCTGGTGGCTTGGTGGCAATGGTGAGGAGGAGGAGAGGGCAAATTTCCACGAGGCGTCAAGGGCGCAAGCGCCCTCTCAGCAGTTCTGAGGTCGAACTCAGTTGACGTCACGCGCCGCTCGCGCGGCGCGCGTCCGTTTATTTTTTTCTTCCGCCCTCTTTCCGCCCCTTAACCCTGGCGCCCCTGGGCACGTGCCCACTGTGCCCAGTTATGGAATCGGGCCTGCAATTTGGGTGGCATAACAGCCCAACGAACTTGACGCCGCTATAAAAAACGGGCACGAAAAATTGCATTAAGTTGCCAATCTGTATGGTCCATCATCTGTGCCAGTGGTGATTATTAAGGGATGGCTTCCTTATATTGCCCTTGATATTTTAGTTACGAAGCAGAGAACCCAGGGAGAAGCACTTGAATATTGGCCTAAATAAACCCGCAATACCCAAAGTATTTATGAAACCTGCATACCAGTTGAAATAGTTTTACAAATTATATTACCAGGTAAGACGGCGACCATGAATAAGGAGAATGTTAGAAGCATATATAAAATAAACGGTATCAGGAAACTGACACATACTTTCTCCCTTCAAGTCATTTAAAACCAGAAAACATTTAAAGTAAAATAAAACAAATTAACAATTAATCATCACACAAATATATACCAAATTTGATCAAAATCGGTTAGTAAATAACGGAGATATCGGTTTTTGAATATTTGCCATAAGAATAACATTGGACAACGTACTGCATTTACCGCCAAGCTAAAATATAAATTATCTTTGTAACCAGTTGACGTAGACTAATGATTCAAAATACTAGATTATTTAGTTTTTGAAGCCAAATTTAATGGTTGCAAGTATATTTTCTTTAAAAGTTACAAATTTTGTGAAATTTGAAAAATATGAATTTTTTTTACTCTTAAACCCCTATAACTTCTGAACCTGAATTTTTACAGACATGCGGTTGGTGTCATTTTATTTGTCATCCTAAGCACTAAAAACCATGAAATTTTTATCAAAATCGTTAGAGCCGTTTTTGAGATATTTGGATATTTGTCATTTTTTATGGGTTTTTACGGGGTAAATACCCTTAAAAATCAAAAATTCAAAAAAATGAAAAATACGCCTGGAGATACCACGGCTTTATATCTACATGCCAAATTTCATGAAAATCGGACCACTAGTGTCGTCTCTAGCTTTGTTTACATCCACACATACACACACACACACACACACACACACACACACACACACACACACACACACACACACACACACACACACACACACACACGCACACACGCACACACGCACACACACGCACACACACACGCACACACGCACACACACGCACACACGCACACACACGCACACACGCACACGCACGCACACACACACACACACACACACACACAGACTGACAGACACCAGGCCGAAAACCACTTTTTGGATTTAGGGAGCACTAAAACGAATATATCCACTAACAACCCAAATTCGAAAATTTTGACGAAAACAATACTTTCTCCATATACTATGTATAGGCGGGAAAAAGTAAAAACACAAAACTCTACTCTTATTGATAAAGGACATTCCAGTTGACCGAGGCCATAAGACTTGTGTCTATGCTTAATTGACAATGAGTTGGATAGGAAACATAACTGTAGTTTACGAAAAATGATAGCATGAGGAGGAATTTAGAAGTTTCACAAAATTAGGCAATAGCAACGTTGTGAGGTCCCCCCGGCTAACAGCGATCCCACAATAAATGCTACACCTGAAATACTGTAAAAAGGTCATCGCCGAGAACGAAAGCTTATCAGTCGGCTACAGGGTCAGTTGCAGCAAGTGTCTCAGTATGCGATATAATGCCGCAGTTCTCTGGCTGTACCGCTATGAGCAGACTGGGTCAGCTGCAGCAAGTGTCTCAGTGTGCGATGTGATGTTCGCAGTTCTCTGGCTGTACCGCTATGAGCAGACTGGGTCAGTTGCAGCAAGTGTCTCAGTGTGCGATGTGATGTCTGCAGTTCTCTGGCTGTACCGCTATGAGCAGACTGGGTCAGTTGCAGCAAGTGTCTCAGTGTGCGATGTGATGTCTGCAGTTCTCTGGCTGTACCGCTATGAGCAGACTGGGTCAGTTGCAGCAAGTGTCTCAGTGTGCGATGTGATGTCTGCAGTTCTCTGGCTGTACCGCTATGAGCAGACTGGGTCGGTTGCAGCAAGTGTCTCAGTGTGCGATGTGATGTCTGCAGTTCTCTGGCTGTACCACTCCGAGCAGACTGGGTCAGTTGCAGCAAGTGTCTCAGTGTGCGATGTGATGTCTGCAGTTCTCTGGCTGTACCGCTATGAGCAGACTGGGTCAGTTGCAGCAAGTGTCTCAGTGTGCGATGTGATGTCTGCAGTTCTCTGGTTGTACCGCTATGAGCAGACTGGGTCAGTTGCAGCAAGTGTCTCAGTGTGCGATGTGATGTCTGCAGTTCTCTGGCTGTACCGCTATGAGCAGACTGGGTCAGTTGCAGCAAGTGTCTCAGTGTGCGATGTGATGTCTGCAGTTCTCTGGCTGTACCGCTATGAGCAGACTGGGTCAGTTGCAGCAAGTGTCTCAGTGTGCGATGTGATGTTCGCAGTTCTCTGGTTGTATCGCTCCGAGCAAGACCCCATTAAGAAGGAGGAGCGGCGAGCCACGCTGCTGAAAGACACCATCCCCTTCTATCTGAAGCGCTTTGAGAAGGCCATCGCCGAGAATGGAGGCTACTCCGTTGGTAATTCGGTTAGTTCTGCTCTGTTATATAATATTTTCTGATGCACAGATCAGTTTAGTGGAAAATTGATTACTATTGCCCAGATTTCTGCCGTATTTCAAAACGAGGAAATTGAATACTTTATGGCAGTTCGGGTTTTTGCAGTACCTTAATAAAAAGCCTTTACATTTTCTCATAGTAAATTTTAAAATCCCGATTTATTATTTTTAATCAACAGTTCCTTACTTTATTCTTTTTTTGGCAAACCACCTGAAGGTTTTGGATATTTCATGACTTTAATATGAACATTCTAAAAAATGGCAACAAGTCTTACGAACATTATTATATCTCATCTCCTCGTTTAAAAGTATTTTTTATTCGTCTTTTTAGATAAACTTAAAACCCTAAAAGTTCAAATAAATAAAAATTATTTACTATTTTCCAGGTTACATGGACAGATTTTGTATTTGCTGTTTCCTTAGAAAATTTCGAAATAATCTTCGGAAAAGACTCGTTGCAGCCGTACCCCCACCTGCAAGCGCTGAAGGAGCGGATCTTCGCCTTGCCAGCCATCCAGAGTTGGGTGCAGAAAAGACCTCAGACAGAGTTTTAGGAAGGACTTGACTTGTAATCATAAACTTATTTATGTTAATTTCTGCTTTAAAGATAATTATTTTGCACAGATGACATATTAAAATTACCAGTTCAATTTGTTACGTTTTTAGTTTTTATGAATATCTTGAAGCAAATTGACATTTAACACAGGTGATGGTTTTCGCCAGTAAAACATCTGACTTAATTTGTAATACATAGGGACTATTCGCACTAGTAAATGACGTCACAACGTTCCCGTTCCAGCTCGAAGTGCTAGTTCCAGTTCCAATTCCAGTTATTAATTAAAACAGTTCATCAATGAAACGTATAAATATAAGGAAATTACGTAAGCAGCAGACGGATCCGTGGTCAAGGGGTCCAGCGAAACGATTATATTTTTTATTTTTACTATCTCACATAATATTTTCTATCATAAATGGAAGTTAATTTAATGGATTTGATTAAAATTTTGAAAAATGCTATTTTAGTTTCTTCTTTATACAGGATGTTTTAAAAGCCTGTTTTACAGCAGGATTCCAAAGCCTTTTGTAACAATTTAATTGAACATACCTTTAAAAATTATGTACCAATTCAAAGAACGACTCAACAGTTTTTACTACAGGTATTTAAATACACCTAAAGATAGCATCAACATTCTTTACGTGACGATTGTGAGGGATAATCCAATAATTTTTTCTAGTATCCCTGATGAACATCACAGTGATTAACGAAAACTTATAATCCCTAGTAAGTTCTGTTTCGTAAAACTGTATTTTAATTCAAAATTATTTTAAAGCTTGGGTACATAATTTAATAATAAATGCAATTATTTTTGACTTTTTATATCCTAAATAGTAACATTCGTGAAATTCGTGGTGCGAGACAGAGGTATTATGTGGATCAAGATTTATTTGGCCCTATACAACCAATGACTAGTACCTGTAAATCTGGTTTAGTACCCCCTATCGGCCCTAGGCGGCCTGACGATGACGAATCTTATTTGCTCTGCCTCTCTTTTTTGAGCATTTAAAAGCTCAAAATTGAATATCTTTGCTATTATTTTATGTACCCGACCTTTGAAATAGTACCAGAACAAGGTTTGTGTCAATGTAAAAGCTGTAATTAATAAGGATTTTTGAAGTTTTGTTATCAGCTCGCTATGTTTTTGTAAGGTAAATGATGACCCTATTAGATAGCTGTGAAAACCTCTTTCCTCCTTCACTTGCTCTTTCGAATAATGTGATAATAAAGATTGGTCATATGACATGGATACTACAAGCAGGCTTTGGATCCCCAGCATCCTCTTTTAAACACCCGGTTTATTGATTCGGTTGTTTTTATCATCTTTTGTTTGCAAAATTACATTCAAGGCGTTTTTAATTAAATAATTACCCTACTAACACATAGGAGAGTGACTCAACTTTCGAGCGCTGTGCGGAGCGGGTTTAGGTTAGGTTAGGTACATGGTTAGGTTGGGTTAGTGTAATGTACTAAAATGAATGTACCCAATTTATAGGTTCCGAATCTGTTGGGAAATTTTAGTTAATTTTAGTTAGTAACTGTTTCCTTTTTTCGAATGTTCCTTAAAATCACTGAAACAGAAGTAGATTGTGACGTCGCGTCGCGTCGTAGGCGCCGACGTGCGCGTCAGCAGCGCAGTCAAACGTGCGAATAGTTACTGCCACTTTATATACTAAAACACCGTAACAGCTTACAATTTTCGTCTCTGAAATACAGGAATAACGTTACTAATAGGTAATACAAAATATAACACGAAATGTTTTGTTAATTGCAGCAAAATTGGGTGCATTTTATATCTCTTCATTTGTTTTATTTATTAATGTTATCTTTCGACTAAATTAATTTTTTCTTTTAAAAGTATTCCATACGAACAAAATTCAAGTAAGGAATGTAAATGTTGCAATTATTTCACGTCCTCTTCCAAAATTTCAAGGCCCAACTGCTAATTGATATGACGATCGTGAGATGGCTAACTCTCATCGTTAGCCAAGGAAACTTTTGATTAAAAGCTGATTTTGAAACTTGTAAATACTGTATTATAGTTATCAAACCTAGTCTATGCGTGTCAAGTCTAACTGGTGGAGATGATTCGTTGTATATATTTAAATGCTCCATGAATAAAAAAATCCATTTTTGGTGTTTTTTTTTTGTTTTTTTAATCACTAAGCTTTAACTCCCTACTTTTTCTATGATTATGTACGGTTTTTACTTGTAGATTACATCTGAGTTCAAATGAAAACAATTAGTGTTTGAATAGCTGAGAAGAAATAGCATTAATAGCTACAGCTATTGTAGTAAAATACTAATGACTCATAGAAGTTTTATTCCCCATAAGAAAACAGGGGTTTCGGCATTTTTTCTAAGTTAACTAAACATTATAGCCTCTATTTCATTCAAACTATTTACCTGTGCGAAGTCTTTATTACGGTAGGTCCTATTCATGAGGTATGGCCTAAGACTTAAAATTTAAGGGACCATATTAATGGATTTTTTATATCCATGACAAAACTACACGCTAAAAGTTCTTCGTTATTTTTTTATATTATACTAAAATGAATAAAATGTATTCATCTATGAATAAAATCAATTCATTTTATTCATAATATTTGATTATTGTATTGTAGATTTAAAATAGTGAACTTTCATCTAAAATGTATTAAATTAAATAAAATCTGCTTATTTTATACTTTTAATAAAATTTTAAAGTAAACGTTTCTCTTGTTGTTTTGCCGTAGATGGCAAAAACTCCCTAACGTCTTTGTTACAGTCCCTCTGAAAGCTAAATCACTTGTCGGTTAAACTGGTAAGATAAGCTTAAGTGATTCAGGCGTTTTTGACAAGACAACCTAAAAAATACACACCGTTTTAACCATTTTTCCTAATAGGATCACCTTTCCAAGTCTTTTTATTGGTTCCAACTAAGTTTTATGAAGTAATTCTTCTTACATTGCCGATTTATCATGAAACCACAAATGATAAATCGGCTAAAGAGCAAAAGATAAACTCGAGACTAAAATCTAAAAACACGTAAAATTGATGGTAGAAGTCTGATGCGATCGTTATACTTATCAAGTCTTTTTTTAAATGGATTCCTTAATAATCATTATCCAAATAAAAATTTGGCTAGTTTGAAAAATCGTCCAGTAAACGAACTCTAAGTTAATTCTTAGACGCGTGAAAAAGCTGAAAAGTAATTTCTTGCACTATCTTGTTTTTCTGAAAATGAATGAAACAGAAGACTCAGAAGGATTAGGAATATCCTAAACAAGTCAATACCTTGTTAAAAAGTCAGCCCAAAAATGTCATTACATGTACTAAAAGTCTTAAATCGGTTTTTTTATTTAAAACCTTTGGCTAAAAGTAATTTCGATTCATATTCATGCATAGACAATTCAAAACATTAATAATTTATACGTATTTGCTTTCTCCAAGTATGCAGTTTGTTGTGTCAGTGATTAGACAGTGGCTGTGTCGTCCATAATGTATAGTTACCGTTGTTGTTCCATGTAGAGTATATTTATGTACTAAATGGTTAATGGCCTATAATGTGTTCTAAATAAACTGTTGTACGTTAATATATATGCATTTTATTTTATTATTTACCTGGAAGACTTTTACTATCCCTTATTAAATTACATTCTTATACTTAAACGATTTATCAATTGTAATATTGAGGTCCATTTATTTTACTGATATTCAAATTGTAAGTACGTTCATAATATTATTTTGATTCAAAAGTTTTTATGCCTACTCGTTTATAGCTTACTTTATGTGTACTATCAGTCACCCTTTGCTTCGCTCCCGGGAAGAATAAAAAAATATGGTACAAATTATATAACATACACACTAATAATACTTTCAGTCATATACCTGATCATTTGCAACTGACGAGGGAAAAGGTTTTTGAACTAAATACGAATATTATTTCACAATTTACATAAAATGTTAATTAATTTTACACTGATTTATTGCTTAACATTGGAATCAGCTTTAAAAAGATATTAGTTTAGTAGGTTGAATTGTTACTTAGTAGTCAATCGGATACTGAGACATTGGAAGTGCTAAATGCAGTACATTGTCTAGTAATATGCTCAAAAACATCTGCAAGAGATTAAAATTTCCCAAATTTCAGGGAGAAATACACAAGTTTTTTGATAAATTTCCTGAAACAAAAAAAATTCTCAAAGAGTTATTTTTTAATAACAGCAACTACATGGTTGAATGTAATTTCAACAGTTTTAGTTGTTTTTATTTTGATCGATTTGAGTTAATTACTCAGGTATGTAGTTCAATGTTCATGTACGTTCATACCGGAGCCGGGAGACAAGCACACTCGGTTCCAACCAGCCAATCAGAGGCGTTTGTAGGTGGGATACCAACAGTAAGCCAGGATCAGAGCAAGGGAGCATCTGTCCTGGATGGTTATTTGTAAACAAAGTCCATTGTTGTTGAAAAATTACATTAAACTTACAAAGGAAAACATGCGTACAGATCTGTTCAGCCCAGAAGTCCTGTGGGATGCGCATGCGCAGTGAAGATTTCCCCTAACGCGAGTCTCAGTACAGTCGAATTTCGAAATAACTCATCTGTCAAAACATATGATTCTTTGTTTGCAACAAAATTTGAAATGTTGTCATAGGCCATGTGGGATTTTAAGTTGACTATACACAACCGATGAAGGAAAAACTGTGGTGGGGGTATTCTCCATCTCTCTCGCACTTCCACCCCTACAAAACTTCCTGGCTGAATAGATCTGTAGAGGAAAACATATTGGGAACAAACTGTTGCTATACAGGGTGTTTACTAAAAACCTTTCAGGTCTTTGGATGCTTAAATTAAAACTAGGAAAAAAGTTCCTATTAACATTCGGTCCTAAAATGCTCACTTATCCGTGTGTCAGTATTTATGTGTTTTTAACACGATTTTGCATAACTTTGGAACCACTAGAGATATCAACTTCGAACTTCGAGTTTTACTTTGTACCATTTGCTTAGTACAAAATGGTACTCTGTACCATTTTTATATTTTAAAACTTGATATCTTAAAAACCATAAATTTTACAAAAGACAAAGAAGCTGCGCAATTTGATTTCCTTAAAACCCATCCAATCATTAATATCAAACCACAATTAATGGAGTTACTGTAATTTTTGATGTAACATTTGCTACAACTGCCATTAAAAACATGTATTCTATTAGAAAAATTGTAATAACTCCATTACTGCAATAAACGGTAAGGTAATAATTTTTGTAAGGTATTTTAGGAAATAAAATTGCGCAGCTTTTTGTCTTTTGTACAGTTTTTAAGAAACGAAGTTTTAAAATAAAAAAATGGCTTCCATTTTTAAGTTGTACAAATTAGAAACTCGATACTCCGCATTAAAATAGGTCCTATTAGTTTACATAAAATATACCTAGAAAGAGAATTCATTAAAAATATTTTCATTTTGTTTTATCTGTGTTCCTTTTTGACATATGTTGCTATTTGAATTTTTCGATTTTCAGGGCTGCAAACATTTTTAAAAATTATATGAGTGAAGTGTACTGAAAAGAGTGATTTACCATAATCAGTAACGGCTATGTTGATGATAAAACCTAAACCTACAAATGTTTCTCATAATCAATCTGTTAATCATTCGTATATGATAAATCTGCCCATCCTTGTTTTAATTTCTACGTCGACTATCCGGGAGAAACGGGAGAACGGTTTAACGTAGAAACGCCAAATAAAACTATTTCCCACTAATTTGCATATGGAGAATTCATAAAAAATATTTTCATTTTGATTTATCTACAGGGTGTTCCTTTTTGGCATATGTTGATATTTGAATGTTTTGATTTTCAGGGCTACAAACATTTTTTTAAATTATAATTTAAAAAAATTGATACTATTCATACATTGTCACGTGACATATCGTAGTAAAGCTGAGTTACCAACGATCAAGGCTTTTGAATAGAAGTGAAAAATATTATTGGTTTAGGAAATACAGGGGTTTCCGTAAAAATTGAAAATGTTTACAAAATGGCCGCCTATATGAAAATAAATTCATCCAAACGGAGGAGGAGAATAAAAAGTTACTGACCTCATTTCTAAAATTGACTTTATAACGGCCCCACTTCAAACAGTTTAACTGCTTGATCGCAGAGAGCTAGAGTAGCGAGCAGACGTGCGCTTCGTAATCTCATGCTTTCCAGATCGATATTAAGAAAGTTTATTGATATTTAAAACTGGTTTGGGCAAGGATTTGGTGTTAGGTGAGTTCTGAATAATTAATTAAAAACTATAACCTATATTCCTACTTTAACAGTCAAGAATGAATGGTTTGAATTATAGCACAAAACTATTATATTTTATTCAATCAAACAGCCGAGAGGTGAACATTAGGCCTGCTACCGATCTGTTCAAACTATTGTGAGATTTTAATCTATCCTGATTGCTGAGATAGGGAAAGTATGGAAAAGTCGCTAAACTTTCCCTAATGTTACTAATTCAAAGACATTGATCGCCAGGAAATTGTCTTTATCATTAATTTAAGGACGAAAGTTTCAAACCTGAAGTTGAAAGCTGCCTAACAATGTTTATAATACTCGCCAACAATATTGCCTTTTGAAGAATTAAACTTAATGTTAAACGTTTAAAAATATGAATACAATTGGATTAACGGACTGAAACAAAGATTTTTTATTGATTGCCTGCCAAAAACCTGTGCAAGGATAATTAATTATTGCAAAAACTTTCTTGCTTTTTAATCCTAAACAAAATACTGGAAGGGTGTGGCACATCTGGAAACGTAACAAATTGTTGTGGTATGTATTTTAAACTGCATTTTGTGATGTGAATTCGAACCTTATAACTCATATATATTTTTGTAATAAGAATTACGTTCAGTCCTGAAGATGTTAGGCATTTAGCAGTAATCAGGATAAAATTTAACTTTGAATGAATTACTATATACTGTACTATATAAAGTACTATATACTAATACTGGTGAATATCAACGGATCCTTTGTTTTGGAGAGTAGAGCAGTTCCATCTCTCTCTCTCTCTCTCTCTCTCTCTCTCTCTCTCTCTCTCTCTCTCTCTCTCTCTCTCTCTCTCTCTCTCTCTCTCTTTCTCTTTCTCTTTCTCTTTCTCTTTCTCTTTCTCTTTCTCTTTCTCTTTCTCTTTCTCTTTGTTTCGACCTAGGATTTAATGGTATCAGACTAGACGTTAACCCGTCCATAATTCTCGTTGACAATTATGTGAATTATATGGTCTTCTCCGTACCCTATTGCACACATACAATAAGTTGATCAATTATAATCTTAATATCCGAGCTTCAAATTGAGATAAAGGGTTAGTCGACGTAGAAATTAAAACAAGGATGGACAGATTTATCATATACGAATGTTTAACATATTGATTATGAGAAACATTTGTAGGTTTAGATTTTATCATCAACATAGCTGTTATTGATTATGGTAAATCACTCTTTTCAGTACACTTCACTCATATACAGGGTGAGTCAGACCACCTGTCAACCTATTATAACGGAAGAATGGTTTAACTGAGCTAGTTTAAAATCTAGCTTCAAATTATGGGTCACAACACCACTTTTTCATTTGAAAAAAATGTTTTGGATCCAATATAGCGGATCCAAGATGGCGGTCGAAAATGAGTACCCCCTCAAAACGAGGTACTTACTACCCAATAATGTTTGGGCGGGGTCTGGTATAGTTATTTTTAGAAATGTAAAAAGTAAGGGGGGACAAGTAAAACTCACCCTGTATACGTACAATACAACTTGCGCTTTATATGTGTTCCTGACTCTAACATGATGTGTATAATACCAAAGGAATAAAAAATCACTTTTCAAAATAACATTAGAGATTATTAACTAGACTGTACACCTAAAACCGATTCTATATTGTCTAAAAATAAAAGGTCTAGAGGTCTAAGAACAAGTTAATTCAGTAACAATTGCCTTGATTATATTAAAGTACACTCCCGATCATCTGAGGACGTCGGGACCGAGGCTGCCGAAAATACCGAAAATCTCGGATAATACGGAGGTTGCTTTTATTTTGAGGTTAGAGTGTTGTAAGTATAATGTTAAAAGAATAATGGTTTTTTCATCATACTGTCAGGATAACAGCCTAATCATGCAAAATGATCGTTTTTGGATCACTTCGAATAGGAGTACTGAAAAAAACATATGGTAGATTTTGCCGTACTCTAATGTCAAAATTTGTTTATGTTACGTTTGAAAGGTTGAACGATTTCTTAACTTGTGTTTGTGAACAACTAACAGATGTGTAAATGACGATGACTATTTTGGATAACCTCAAAATTATGTAGTCTAATTTTTTAACGATTAAATGGTTATTTATACATAATGATTAAAATAGTTGTTCATCACACGGAGCAAAAGTGTCTCCTTGGTATTCGATCGCATTTCCAAGCTCGGCTGCGCCTCGTCTGTAAATTACAACCTTAAAGAGCCACTTTCGCTTCTAGTGATGAAAACTACAATATTGAACACTAAAAAATATGTTCTAGTAAAAAATAGTTAAAATTCAGTACCTTTATTTAAAAATAACAAACAGTTTCCATCATGTAAACGTCGTCAAGGAAAATCACTTGTCATGTGATGTCTGTTTACTTGCCTTCGTACGAACAATAGTTTATGGTGGGAGTTTACTACCAGCATATCTGCAGTTCAAGGGCTTGAAAATTAATTTTAATAAGTTCACTACTGTCAATTAAGGGTAAATGTACACCAAACGAACACGTGGTGTGTACTGGTACTATCAGCATTACTCGTCTCTACGTCACTCTCAAGGCTGCATGCGACAAATAGTTCGCCGAATATTTGAGCAAGTAAAATTCGCCATTGTTCGGCGAACAATGAACTCCCACCTTAAATCCAGCAGGCGACTCGGACAGTTCTTCCACTTGTGATTTTGATATGAAACACAAATCCAAGTTGTTGTGAAGTATTTGTTATAAAATAAAGCATTGAATGTTCGTTTGAATTATTAACTTGCATGAATTAATAAACCAACAAATTCCTGATAATTTTATACTCACTTTAAACAAAATACATGTAATATCACGTTATTTTTATGTTCCGACCGAAAAAAAATAGTTAGAGCGACCTCAGAGAACCGGGCTCGGATAGTCGGTAGTGTACTGAACGTTATTTGTGTGCTCTTAATGAGGACGTCATTGAAAAGTAAATCATGCTGCCAAACAACTGTAAAGTAAAAAAGTGAGTGTCCATTCTGTCTATATCTCCAATGAAAAGGAAAGGTTCAAAGAGTGATCCGAAGTAGATAATCGCTTTTCTTTTTTTTAAACAAGACTAATGAACGAGCTTCAGTCAGCTGTAGCTGGATAACTAAACGTTCTAAAGGAAACGCATGAAGAACCATGTACTTAAGTAAATTTAAATGTTCCATGTAAAAGTAGACGCTATTGATAAGAAAGTGTGAATATTCCATTAATATTGATTGTATTTTGGTCCGAATAATTTCGCTATAAAGTATTGTCACATGTGCTGTTTACTGTCTGCAGTACTTAACACTCAACAGGTATATCCAATGTAAGAGAGATTTTCTTCAAGGAGTAAATTGAAAATTTCTAATTTCAACTCCACGAAATAGAAGCTCACAATAAATATCCATAACTCGCCCCTTCCCCCGTTCCTCTCTCTTTCAACCAATGAAGAACTAGCAAGTAAGAGCAAATTGTGTTATCCAACTTATACCGTATGGCCACGTATGACCTATAAGTAAGTGAACTTTCTAGAAGTAAACAATACAATCAATCAGATAAAACTTTGGAGTTTCCTTCGTTTGCTGAAGTGGCTCAAACCGTTCTCAGGTTGGTTAGTATTCCACGCCAACGGAGATCTCACTAAAATAGAACATTATTATGTTCTAATTTTTACTTCCTCCCTCTTATACATAGTACACGGAAAAAGTATTATTTTCATCAAAATTTACAAATTTGAGTTGTCAGTGGATATTTGTTTTAGTGCCCCCTGAGTCCAAAAAGTGGTTTCGGATTGGTGTCTGTCCGTCCGTGCTGTGTGTGGATGTAGTGTGGATGTAAACAAAGCTGGAGACCATACCAGTAGTCAGATTTTCATGAAATTTGGCGTGTAGGTATGAAACCATGATACCCCCAAGAATTTTCTTCATTTTTTTGAATTTTGATTTTAAGGTTATTTATCCCATAAAATCCATAAAAAACGACAAAAATCCAAATTTAACAAAAACGGCTCTAACGATTTTGATAAAAAAATCTTGATTTATAGTGCTTACAATGGCAAACAAAATGACACCACCCGCATGTCTGTAAAAATTCAGGTTCAGAAGTTATGGGGTTTAAGTGTTAAAAATTCATATATTTGAAATTTCACAATTTTTTTCTAATTTTAAATAACTTTAAAAAGGAGAAAGTATGTGTCAGTTTCCTGATACCGTTTATTAACTATATCACCAACATTTATCAAAATTTGCCAACAATTTTACTTAATATTGATATTTTAATTATAATGTAAATTTTTATGGATATCACTTTTAGTTTATCCACTATTCAACGATTAAAACCGTTCATAAATGGAGGCTTGATAAAAATATATAAATTAAAATAATGAAGATACGGAACCAAAAATAGTAAACTATAAGAATAAAAATGACATTTCCAGAAATTATTATAATTATGAACAACGTTTTTACAGTTTTCCTCAAGAACAATTGAACAGTTTTGCTCAAGACCACTATGATTGAGTTAAATTACAATGGGAGAAGCATCCCGGAAATTTAGGACCTCTGTTGGCAAAGCCTGTATTGAGGTTCCATAAGCTTTTTAACTATACGTATTGATTAAACTGTGAAACGTTTTACAAGCCGTGAATTCACAAATAATTGAGTGAGTTCCCCGTCATGCTAGCAGCCTCTTTACTTAAAAGTAGCTGCTGTATCCGACCTTCGCTCGGAGAGAAAGATCTGGGAAGTTATATCGAAGTTTCCTCTGGAGACCAAGTTGATTACAATATGAACTCATGCGATTGGCGTTGGAACTTTGAGCGTCTCTTGGTGCAAGTCCCAGAGGATGTAGAAGTAACCGAGAGTCAACAGTTGCAACCGTAAGCAACCTCCCTGAACATTTCGTGCTTTGGCTCCTTGTAGTTCAGCCTTACGATGATCCATATACAAGGTAGATTCTCTGTTATATTTAGTTGTTGTATCCATTATTCGCACAATTAAACTGGAAACCCAAATAAGTACCACCAAATTCCCAAAAAATAGTTCAAATATAGATAGTCCTCGGGGCCTATTAAGACAGTATAAAGACCTATATGCTGGGCACGTTCATTATCTACTTTTGTGTACAATTTAAGCCCAGAAAGTAGTTTTTGCGTTTATTGGGAACATTAGACAGACAAACAGATATTACCTTTATTTTATAATATTATTGATTTATCTATTTTGATTTACTAGGCCGTGGAGTTTAAAAGTGAGTTAAAAGAACATTTCGTTAATAACTTTTTGTCGAATTTTCTACTGTGGGTAGGATATTGAAATTATTTTAAAGGCTTGTGCTTGGTCATTCATAACTATGTCCGTTCCGAGTGAGACCCGCAGAGCAAGCTGAGACCTTCCAATAAATCAGGGAAGTATATAGGCGGTAGGTAATAAATTTAACGAATAGTATATTATTATAGATGTATCCCTCTATACCATCGACTGATGGTATACAATACTGTGATTTTATTCTTACATGTTCAGTTCAAAACAAATATTGAAAAAGCGCAGTCCATTATCATTAGTTTAATAATTACATAAGCTGAATAGTTTTGAATAACTTTCTTTCCTCCAGTTTTCCGGAATGCTCAAAATCACTACTTTTCAATCAATGTAACTTGGCAGCACGTTAATTGTAACAGAAGCAATAATTGACCAGTAGTTTTAGAAGTTTTAAAATTATCTGTTGTATATTACTATCTACTTTTTTTGTTTATTACTGATGTATAACATGGAAAAATGCTTGAGGAGGCACAGCTTGGTATAATAATAATAATAATTTTTTTTTGGGTAGGAGGTGGAATGCGTTTACGCACACTGAGGGGCTCGTTGTCCCCTCAGTAGTGTCGGACTCCCACGAGCTCGATGTCCCGTGAACTACCGACTAAACCACTTTCCTCGGCACCGAGGACACTAGCCTGGAACTGTTTCACACATTACTTCGGGCTAGGCCTTTGATATTACGCCGCTAGGGCAACATCTGTGGGGAAATGCTGAGGATTAAGGCCGATCGAGGTCGACCTTTTTCGCCCGAAGAATGGCCTGGACGTAGTGCTTGACACAGTTCTAGTTGCCCTCTCCCTGGAGCATAGCTCCGACGATGTTGTTTGGGCTGACGATCACGCCGATCTCAGATGAAAGCGAGGCTCGGCGGACGTGCCAACGGTCGCACTGAAAGAAGGTGTGCTCGGACGTATCTGGGATGCCGGGGCAATACAGACAGTCCGGGCTGGCGACTTTGCCCATCCGGTGCAGATAGGCTCGGAAGTACCCGTGTCCAGAAAGAAACTGGGTCACGTAGTAATCGACCTCGCCGTGCTGCCGTTCCACCCATGGTCGGACGGAAGGTATGAGCTGGAAGGTCCAACGTCCCTCGGCTCGGCTTCCCAGTCGCGCTGCCAGGAGTCGAAGCTGCGATCGCGTTCTTCCCTGGCAGCTGTTTCCCGGCCCACTGCCGGTAAATCGCCTGCCTCTCCCTCGCGAGGAAGAGGACGGGGATGACTCCGGCGATCACCATCACAGCAGGCTCGGAGACTGTGCGGTAGGCCGAAGCGACCCGCAGAGCTCCTCGACGCTGGACTCGGGCAAGCCGGTCTCGGAAGACTCGCTTCTCGAGTGCGTGAGCCCATACCTCCGCCCCGTACAGCAAGACTGACTGGACGGCAGTCATGAGCAGACGGCGCTTGCAGGAACGAGGACCGCCGACATTGGGCATAAGCCTACCAAGGGCAGCGACACCCTTAGCGGCTTTGTCGGCGGCGCGCTGGATCTGCTCGCCGAAAGACAGTCTGCTGTCGACCATGACTCCCAGGTACTTTGCAGCAGGCTTAGTCTCGAGCGTGACGTCACCTATCTGCACCGGGAACACGGTGTTTATCCTCTTTTTGGTGAGGACGACGATCTCCGTCTTACTGATAGCCAGGGACAGGCCGTGATCTCGCATCCACCCGTTGACCTTGGCCATTACAACGCTGAGCCTCAGTTTTGCCTGCTCGACGTTCCTCGCAGCGATCAAGGCAGCGACGTCGTCAGCATAGCCAACGAGGCGGGTCTCATCGGGCATGTCTACCCTCAGCAAGCTGTCGTAGGACACGTTCCAGAGATCTGGTCCGAGAATGGACCCCTGCGCAGCCCCGGAAGTGATGGGAATGCACCGCTGACCTTCGGTCGTGTCGTACAACAGAACGCGGTCTGACAAATACGCTTCTATCATACGCAGGAGGTAGGAGGGAACTTGGAACGTATGCTCAAGCGCCCACAGCATATCGCTCCACCTGGCGGAGTTAAAAGCGTTCTTCACGTCGAGCGTGACGAGAAGGACCACGCGGCGCGACGGTGTTGTGGTCCTCCGCCCTCCGCACTGCCTCAACTACCTCCTGAATAGCGTCGATGGTAGAGTGACCGGATCTGAAGCCGTACTGCTGCGGGGACAAGTCCCCCGCAGAGACGATGGCCTCGGTCAGCCTGACGCGCAGGAGCTTCTCAAGCACTTTCCCGGCCGTGTCGAGCATACACAGGGGTCGGAAAGAAGAAGGGGTCCCCGGTGTGCTCTTCGCCTTCGGGATAAGAACAAGGCGGGCAACCTTCCACGAAGAAAAGAAAACGCCTTCCGCCAGACACGCGTTGAACATATCGAGCAGAAGCCTTGGATTCACCTCCGCAGCGAGCTTGAGCACCTCCGCCGGAATCCCATCGGGACCGGGCGCTCTTCTGGGTCGTAGGGATCGGACGGCAGCGGTGAGTTCCTCTTCCCGGAAAACTGGGAAGGCGCCTACCTCTCCGAATTCCCTGACTGACCGAACTGGGTGGCTGGGAAACAGTGTATCGACGACGGCGGCCATGGCTTGTGGTTCCATGACCGCAGGTGGTGAGCGAGCCCCTAGCTTCTGGGTTACAAGTTTGTAGCCCATCCCCCAGGGGTCGTTGTCGATATCCTGACACAGCTGCTTCCAGCACCTGACTTTACTCCGGTTGATGGCACCGCGGAGCTCTCGGCGGGCCGCTCTGTGCTCAGCCGATCTGGCATTTGCATCAGGGCGGTTCCTGGCTCGCTGCGCAGCTCGTCGGAGACCAAGGCATCTCCTCCGGAGTTCCGCAATTTCAGGCGTCCACCAGTAAACCGGCTTCTTCCTGTGGCGGCGGGAAACTCCGGGCATCGACTGCTCACACGCGGTCGCGATGAGACGCATCGTCGATGCTGCCAGATCTTCGGCACCTGTGAAATTCACAATGCTCTGGTCTTTAATTACTTCTTTAAAAGTGTCTTTGCTCAGACGACTGGTGTTCCAGCGTCGAGCCAGAGGAGCAGGTTCAGCGCGCAAGCGCGCACCCTCGGGAAGGACCTTGAAGAGGATCCCCTGGTGGTCGCTAGAGGAATACTCCTCGCAGACACGCCAGTCGGAGATCCGCTGGACAATCCCTTCAGAGGCAAGGGATATGTCAGGGATCGTCTCTCTGCACCCCGGACGGCGAAAGGTGGAAATGCCGCCCGTGTTAAGGATACAGAGGCCCGACCTGGCAGCCGACTCGAGGATGTAACGACCTCGAGTGTCGGTCCGCGGGGAACCCCATTCCACGGCTTTGGCGTTAAAATCGCCACCGACTATGACCCCGCCAGAGGTGTTCATGATCTCATCCTCGATGGAATCGACCATGTGGCGGTAGTCTGCGATCGGTTGGTTAGGCGTGAGGTAACAGGAGAAGACAGCGAAACCCCTGCTCCTCACCCAAACGAAGCCGTTGCCCGATCCGGAATCGAGAACAGGCACCTTCCCGAGGTCCAAGATCCAAATCGCCGCAGTGCCGGAGGGATCCGAGAACCACTGCGCGGAGCGTCGGTTCTGGTACTGCTCACTGAGAAGCAGTAGGTCAGCACCCTGCTCCGTGGCGAATTGGAACAGCAAGTCGTTTGAAGTCCTGCTCCTCTGCATATTAAGTTGCAGAACAGTGATCATTTCTTTTGTGTTTGGCGAAGCTCCTGGATGGCCCGTCGGTACTGCCCGCAGCGACCTGACCCAGCAGAATGCTTGACCTGGTCGCCCTTCAAGCCGGCTTCTGTACACAGGACACAGGACAACGCGGCACTGCACGCGCTGGCCTTGTGGTCCTGGCCGCCGCACTTGAAGCAGACCTTGCTTCTATCGGGTCCGGGGCAACGATTAGCGACGTGACCGAACCCCAGACATTTAAAACATCTGGAGGCCACGAGCTTCTCGCGTACCCGACAGTTCACGTACCAGATCTTCAGGTGGCCCTTCTCCAGGAGCTCCGCTGCTGCTCTGGCTCCCAGCGTGAGGATAGCCACCTTCTGGCCTCGAGCGTTCGCCTTCGAGACGAAAGTCTTCACCTCGACGTCGCCGATGGCGGATTTAACGGCTGCGGTCACCTCCGCCTCGGTCGTCAGCTCGTCGAGATCTCTCACCTCCAGCGTCGACTTGGGCTCGAGAACGCGGACAGTCGCGTTCGCCCCCAAGATGTTCTTCAGGTCTTCGCTGAAGGCGGACTTGCTTTTGGAGGAGTCCCCGAGTTCGACCAGAAGATCGCCGGCTCGGGTCTTCCTCATGGCCTTGATAACGGCGCCCTTCTCATCGGGCTTCGCTTTGCTGCGAATCTCGCCCAGCACGTCAGCGTAGGATTTCCCCTCCGACGGCTTGATGAGAAGAGCGTCTGGCCGTGTCTTGCGTGCCCTCTTCTTCGGCGCCTTCTTGTTGTCCTGTGGGCCGGGCTGGCTTCCAGGCTGCTGAGGCGGGGCTTTCTTCTTCTTCCCCTTCCTCTTAACCACGTCGGTCCATTTCTCGGAGTCCTTGTCCTCCAATGAACCGTCGCTCCTCTTCTTTTTCTCTGCCTCCGGCTGGGCGGGGCTGCTGGCTGCCCGCTTCGATCCGGCAGGCTGGGCCTTAACCCGCAAGGACGGAGTCGTCTGCGTCGATGCGGTCACGGACT
The DNA here is from genome assembly GCA_035578135.1 of Flexamia atlantica. NCBI lineage: Eukaryota > Metazoa > Arthropoda > Insecta > Hemiptera > Cicadellidae > Flexamia > Flexamia atlantica. The sequence continues at coordinate 16,185,637 of JAQJVK010000006.1, read as the reverse complement.
CGCACGACTGCCAAGACTTCCTCAGCTGAAGGATGTGGTGAAGGCTGACCTACAGTTGGACTATGCCTTCCTGCACATCCCTGCTGATGTTCTTCTGTCTGCCAGTCGCGGCCTTCATGACAGCGAGGGTGGCGAAGCACTTTTGAAGGTGCTCCTCCTCCTGCTGCCTGGCAAGTGAAATTACCGCCTGGAAGGGGGACGGGTCGGTGTTCACCGAGTCCACGTCACTGACGGGTGCTTGCTCGGTGAGCACCGGTGTTCTTGTCACCGAGGCAGTTGGCGTCGCTCGGCCTTGTGGCGACCTCGCGACAAGAGGCTTCCGGCCAAAGGGGTCTTCTACGTCGACGTCCCCACTTTGAGAGGGAAGCCGAGGAAATTGCTCCCTCTGGTTCGTTTTTGGGGTTAGGGTACCCCGGGATGAATCTTGCACCTTTTGAGACGTTTTTTCTTCTGAACTTGCCATGATGTCTGGATTAGCCCCCAAGACTGGGCGTGTTGTGACCCCCCAAAACAGTACCCCAATGTGATTGTCAAAACCGACCCGTCGCCAGAGCAGCTATATCCGTGTTCGACCGCCTCCAAAACACCGGCGGTCCTAGACGAGCAGTGGCCTCGGCAGAGCCCCCCCGTGACCGCAGCAGGGCCCTATCCGGTCGCCAACCGGCACCGCCACGGCCAAGAGGATTTTCGCCGGCTGATAGGGCAGCCAGGTCAGCTGGCTGGGCTGACCCGGGCCCCTGTACTATCCGGCAGCCTGGGAGGTGCAGAACCCAGTTTTTAAGCTGTACCCTCTGCTCATCCTAGACCTCCAGCGCAGTGGAGGCTGAAGAACACAGAGCCACCCCGGCAAGTAGGACGGAATGATTTAGAAAAACAGCCGGGCTATTGAAATGATTCGGAGAATGGAGTTGTGAAAAGGAGACACGAAAAAGGACCAGTGCGCCCCCCTCCCCTTTTAGTCGGCTCTTACGACAAGCAGGGGATACTGTTGGACATTCTGTCCCGGCCCAACACGGGAAAATAATAATTTTTTTTTTTTTTTTTTTGGTAGGAGGTGGAATGCGTTTACGCACACTGAGGGGCTCGTTGTCCCCTCAGTAGTGTCGGACTCCCACGAGCTCGATGTCCCGTGAACTACCGACTAAACCACCTCCCTCGGCACCGAGGACACTAGCCTGGAACTGTTTCACACATTACTTCGGGCTAGGCCTTTGATATTACGCCACTAGGGCAACCTCCTTGGGGAAAAGCTGAGGATTAAGGCCGATCGAGGTCGACCTTTTTCGCCCGAAGAATGGCCTGGACGTAGTGCTTGACACAGTTCCAGTTGCCCTCTCCCTGGAGCATAGCTCCGACGATGTTGTTTGGGCTGACGATCACGCCGATCTCAGATGAAAGCGAGGCTCGGCGGACGTGCCAACGGTCGCACTGAAAGAAAGTGTGCTCGGACGTGTCTGGGATGCCGGGGCAATACAGACAGTCCGGGCTGGCGACTTTGCCCATCCGGTGCAGATAGGCTCGGAAGTACCCGTGCCCAGAAAGAAACTGGGTCACGTAGTAATCGACCTCGCCGTGCTGCCGTTCCACCCATGGTCGGACGGAAGGTATGAGCTGGAAGGTCCAACGTCCCCTCAGCTCGGCTTCCCAGTCGCGCTGCCAAGAGTCGAAGCTGCGATCGCGCTCTTCCCTGGCAGCTGTTTCCCGGCCCACTTCAGGCCTCCTCCGGTAAATCGCCTGCCTCTCCCTCGCGAGGAAGAGGACGGGAATGACTCCGGCGATCACCATCACAGCAGGCTCGGAGACTGTGCGGTAGGCCGAAGCGACCCGCAGAGCTCCTCGGCGCTGGACTCGGGCAAGCCGGTCTCGGTAGACTCGCTTCTCGAGTGCGTGAGCCCATACCTCCGCCCCGTAGGGAAAATAATAATAATAATAATAATAATAATAATAATAATAAAAATAATAATAATTTTTTTTTTTTTTTGGGGAAAGGCAGGTGGAATCCATTTACGGACGAAGTGTGGGACTCGCCAAAGCCCTACCCACTAAACCACCTCCTCGTTCCGGGCGAATCTCCCCCCGGGACTGTTTCGCACATTACTTCAGGGGGAGGCCCCGTGTTGGGAAACCACATACTGGAGACCGCGGTCTGTCAGAAGAGGAAACTACTTCCCTCTTCTTCTAGCCGGCTTGGACTTGCGTTGCTGTTCTGCCTGTTTGGCGTTTTCCAGGGCAAGCCTAAAAACGCGGCATGCCCCGGAACCAGCGATGTGGTCGCACTGTGGTTTCGGCTGCAGCTCACTGCAGAGGAAGCAGTGAACTGCGTTGCCGCAATCCTTGTGGTGATGGCCCGACTCTCCGCACTTGAAGCAAAGAGCGGACCGATCCGTCCCCGTGCATTCGCTGCGACGGTGCCCGTAGCTCAGGCACTTGAAGCACCTGACGACCACGGTTCGCAGGCGCACCGCGCAGCTCAGAAAACCCACCCGAAGGTGGCCGGTCTTCAGCACTTTGGCAGCCTCTTCCTCAGAAAGGTCGAGGACTGCCATCTTTAGTTGCCGCTTGTTTGCCGGTCCCAGTGACACCCTGCGATTGTCACCGGGTCCGTCAAGGGCCTTGTCGAGTGCGTCGACAACCTCCTGTCTCTCCGTGAGGGCGTCAAGGTCCCTCACCTCGACGGAAACACGCTTTTCTGGGGCAATGACGTTGCCCGCGTTGCCGACAGCAGCTCCGAGGGCTGCAGCGAACTTCTGCCTGTCTGAGCCCTTCCCCAGCCGGAGGATAACATCCCCCTTCGGAGTCGGCCTCGCGCAGACAATCTTGGCGGCGCAGGTGTCGGGGTTGAGATCCTTTCGGATCTTCCCGAGAACACCCGCATAGGACTGGCCGCCAGCCACTCTGACGAGCACAGAAGATGGACCAGCGCTCGCCCCCGGCTTGGCTTTCGGCCTCACGGCCACCACGCCCTGATCGGGTTTGGTAACCGCGATAGCCGGCAGATCCTCCGCCTCCGCCTTTCTTGATTTCTTCTTTGCCTTCTTCTTTTTCTTCGTTGGCACAACCCTAGGCTCGTGCTCGTCAGAGCTCTCACTAGGGCTGTGCACCCGCTTGGCTGGAGCCGAGGAACTGGCCGCGAGGACGGCATCCTTGAGGAGCCGCCCTTGGATCCGCGACCTTGTCCTTTTCCGGGCGTCTCTCGCCACCTCAATGTCATTGACGTTGTGGTGGTATCTGTCCTGGACTTCTTCCGCCGATCTGCGCAGGAGCTTCAACTTCTCAAACAACGCGGATAGGGAGAGGATTCCCTCCTTCACCGTGTTGTTTACGTTTTTTTGGATCCTGCAGGCTCCAGTCATGTTGGCCAGTAGAGTCTCCACTTGGCCAAAAATCTCGTTCTCTTCTTCGCGGGCTTTGAGGACATTTCCCCATTGACTCTCGCAGTACTCCAAGTCTTGCGCAGTGGCATGACTGAAGTCACTGCACATGCTGGTTGTGCTCGCCAAGCTGTTTCGGCGCAACTGTGGCACAGTCAAGAATGTCTGGTTGCCCTCCCCAGAATCCGTAGGGCAGCCCGAATGATCGGGGTGGGATTTCGGACCGGAGTCCTGACCCACCTGGGGTACGTTACCGTGGTTTTTCGCAGACATCATGCTTTATGGCCCCCTTGTAGCCGGCTTTTACGGCAAGCAGGGGATACTGTTGGAACATTCTACTCCGGCCCAACACGGAAAGAGAAGAAGGCGTGAAAAGACACCCAGGGTCTGGGGTCGAAGAAAGAAGAGGGTGAGCAAGATTAGCTCAGTAAAGAAAAAAGAGGCGAGCCAAGACCCGAGAAAGGAAGAAAGGTCTTGGCTCAAGAAGAACTGCAAGAAGGAGAGTCTCGCAGCTTGGCTCGGGAACCCGGGGTCGCCAGACACCCGAACAGCCGAAAGCCGGCCGCCCCTGGGGGAATAATAATAATAATAATAATAATTTTTTTTTTTTTTTTTTTTTTGGGTAGGAGGTGGAATGCGTTTACGCACACTGAGGGGCTCGTTGTCCCCTCAGTAGTGTCGGACTCCCACGAGCTCGATGTCCCGTGAACTACCGACTAAACCACCTCCCTCGGCACCGAGGACACTAGCCTGGAACTGTTTCACACATTACTTCGGGCTAGGCCTTTGATATTACGCCGCTAGGGCAACCTCCGTGGGGAAATGCTGAGGATTAAGGCCGATCGAGGTCGACCTTTTTCGCCCGAAGAATGGCCTGGACGTAGTGCTGGACACAGTTCCAGTTGCCCTCTCCCTGGAGCATAGCTCCGACGATGTTGTTTGGGCTGACGACCACGCCGATCTCAGATGAAAGTGAGGCTCGGCGGACGTGCCAACGGTCGCACTGAAAAAAGGTGTGCTCGGACGTGTCTGAGATGCCGGGGCAATACAGACAGTCCGGGCTGGCGACTTTGCCCATCCGGTGTAGATAGGCTCGGAAGTACCCGTGTCCAGAAAGAAACTGGGTCACGTAGTAATCGACCTCGCCGTGCTGCCGCTCCACCCATGGTCGGACGGATGGTATGAGCTGGAAGGTCCAGCGTCCCCTCGGCTCGGCTTCCCAGTCGCGCTGCCAGGAGTCGAAGCTGCGATCGCGCTCTTCCCTGGCAGCTGTTTCCCGGCCCACTTCAGGCCTCCTCCGGTAAATCGCCTGCCTCTCCCTCGCGAGGAAGAGTACGGGGATGACTCCGGCGATCACCATCACAGCAGGCTCGGAGACTGTGCGGTAGGCCGAAGCGACCCGCAGAGCTCCTCGACGCTGGACTCGGGCAAGCCGGTCTCGGAAGACTCGCTTCTCGAGTGCGTGAGCCCATACCTCCGCCCCGTACAGCAAGACTGACTGGACGGCAGTCATGAGCAGACGGCGCTTGCAGGAACGAGGACCGCCGACATTGGGCATAAGCCTACCAAGGGCAGCGACACCCTTAGCGGCTTTGTCGGCGGCGCGCTGGATCTGCTCGCCGAAAGACAGTCTGCTGTCGACCATGACTCCCAGGTACTTTGCAGCAGGCTTAGTCTCGAGTGTGACGTCACCTATCTGCACCGGGAACACGGTGTTTATCCTCTTTTTGGTGAGGACGACGATCTCCGTCTTACTGATAGCCAGGGACAAGCCGTGATCTCGCATCCACCCGTTGACCTTGGCCATTACTACGCTGAGCCTCAGTTTTGCCTGCTCGACGTTCCTCGCAGCGATCAAGGCAGCGACGTCGTCAGCATAGCCAACGAGGCGGGTCTCATCGGGCATGTCTAGCCTCAGCAAGCTATCGTAGGACACGTTCCAGAGATCTGGTCCGAGAATGGACCCCTGCGCAGCCCCGGAAGTGATGGGAATGCGCCGCTGACCTTCGGTCGTGTCGTACAACAGAACGCGGTCTGACAAATACGCTTCTATCATACGCAGGAGGTAGGAGGGAACTTGGAACGTATGCTCAAGCGCCCACAGCATATCGCTCCACCTGGCGGAGTTAAAAGCGTTCTTCACGTCGAGCGTGACAAGAAGGACCACGCGGCGCGACCAGTGGTTGTGGTCCTCCGCCCTCCGCACTGCCTCAACTACCTCCTGAATAGCGTCGATGGTAGAGCGACCGGATCTGAAGCCGTACTGCTGCGGGGACAAGTCCCCCGCAGAGACGATGGCCTGGGTCAGCCTGACGCGCAGGAGCTTCTCAAGCACTTTCCCGGCCGTGTCGAGCATACACAGGGGTCGGAAAGAAGAAGGGGTCCCCGGTGTGCTCTTCGCCTTCGGGATAAGGACAAGGCGGGCAACCTTCCACGACGAAAAGAAAACGCCTTCCGCCAGACACGCGTTGAACATGTCGAGCAGAAGCCTTGGATTCACCTCCGCAGCGAGCTTGAGCACCTCCGCCGGAATGCCATCGGGACCGGGCGCTCTTCTGGGTCGTAGGGATCGGACGGCGGCGGTGAGTTCCTCTTCCCGGAAAGCTGGGAAGGCGCCTACCTCTCCGAATTCCCTGACTGGCCGAACTGGGTGGCTGGGAAACAGTGTGTCGACGACGGCGGCCATGGCTTGTGGTTCCATGACCGCAGGTGGTGAGCGAGCCCCTAGCTTCTGGGTTACAAGTTTGTAGCCCATCCCCCAGGGGTCGTTGTCGATATCCTGACACAGCTGTTTCCAGCACCTGACTTTACTCCGGTTGATGGCACCGCGGAGCTCTCGGCGGGCCGCTCTGTGCTCAGCCGATCTGGCATTTGCATCAGGGCGGTTCCTGGCTCGCTGCGCAGCTCGTCGGAGACCAAGGCATCTCCTCCGGAGTTCCGCGATTTCAGGCGTCCACCAGTAAACCGGCTTCTTCCTGTGGCGGCGGGAAACTCCGGGCATCGACTGCTCACATGCGGTCGCGATGAGTCGCATCGTCGATGCTGCCAGATCTTCGGCACTTGTGAAATTCACAATGCTCTGGTCCTTAATTACTTCTTTAAAAGTGTCTTTGACCAGACGACTGGTGTTCCAGCGTCGAGCCAGAGGAGCAGGTTCAGCGCGCAAGCGCGCGCCCTCGGGAAGGACCTTGAAAAGGATCGCCTGATGGTCGCTGGAGGAGTAGTCCTCGCAGACACGCCAGTCGGAGATCCGCTGGGCAATCCCTTCAGAGGCAAGAGATATGTCAGGGATCGTCTCTCTGCACCCCGGACGGCGAAAGGTGGAAATGCCGCCCCTGTTGAGGATACAGAGGCCCGACCTGGCAGCCGACTCGAGGACGTAACGTCCTCGAGTGTCGGTCCGCGGGGAACCCCATTCCACGGCTTTGGCGTTAAAATCGCCACCGACTATGACCCCGCCAGAGGTGTTCATGATCTTATCCTCGATGGAATCGACCATGTGGCGGTAGTCTGCGATCGGTTGGTTAGGCGTGAGGTAACAGGAGAAGACGGTGAAACCCCTGCTCCTCACCCAAACGAAGCCGTTGCCCGATCCGGAATCGAGAACAGGCACCTTCCCGAGGTCCAAGATCCAAATCGCCGCAGTGCCGGAGGGGTCCGAGAACCACTGCGCAGAGCGTCGGTTCTGGTACTGCTCACTGAGAAGCAGTAGGTCAGCACCCTGCTCCGTGGCGAATTGGAACAGCAAGTCGTTTGCTGTCCTGCTCCTCTGCATATTAAGTTGCAGAACACTGATCATTTCTGTTGGTTCTGGCGAAGCTCCTGGATGGCCCGCCTGTACTGCCCGCAACGACCAGACCCAGCGGAATGCTTGACCTGGTCGCCCTTCAAACCGGCTTCTGTACACAGGACACAGGACAATGCTGCGTTGCACGCGCTGGCCCTGTGGTCCTGGCCGCCGCACTTGAAGCAGAGCTTGCTTCTATCGGGTCCAGAGCAGCGATTAGCGACGTGACCGAACCCCAGACATTTAAAACATCTGGAGGCCACGAGCTTCTCGCGTACCCGACAGCTCACGTACCAGATCTTCAGGTGGCCCTTCTCCAGGAGCTTCGCAGCTGCTCTGGCTCCCAGCGTAAGGATCGCCACCTTCTGGCCTCGAGCATTCGCCTTCGAGACGAAAGTCTTCACCTCGACGTTTTCGCCGATAGCGGATTTGACAGCTGCAGTCACCTCCGCCTCGGTCGTCAGCTCGTCGAGGTCCCTCACCTCCAGCGTCGACTTGGGCTCGAGAACGCTGACAGTCGCGTTCGCCCCCAAGATGTTCTTCAGGTCTTCGCTGAAGGCGGACTTGCTTTCGGAGGCGTCCCCGAGTTCGACCAGAAGATCGCCGGCTCGGGTCTTCCTCATGGCCTTGATAACGGCGCCCTTCTCATCGGGCTTCGCTTTGCTGCGAATCTCGCCCAGCACGTCGGCGTAGGATTTCCCCTCCGACGGCTTGATGAGAAGGGCGTCTGGCCGCGTCCTACGTGACCTCTTCTTCGGCGCCTTCTTGTTGTCCTGAGGGCCGGGCTGGCTTCCAGGCTGCTGGGGTGGGACTTTCTTCTTCTTCCCCTTCCTCTTAACGACGTCGGTCCATTTCTCGGGGTCCGATGTCTCCCCTGGACCGTCACCTCTAGGTTTCTTCTCAGCCTCCGGTTGGGCGGGGCTGGAAGCAGCCCGTTTCCCGCCGGCCGGCTGAGCCTTAACGCGCAGTGATGGGGTCGTCTGCGTCGAAGCAGTCACCGACTCGCACGACTGCCAAGATTTCCTCAGCTGAAGGATGTGGTTAAGGCTAGTCTCCAACTGGACTATGCCTTCCTGCACATCCCTGCTGATGTTCTTCTGCCTGCCTGTCGCGGCCTTCATGACAGCGAGGGTGGCGAAGCACTTTTGAAGGTGCTCCTCCTCCTGCTGCCTGGCAAGTGCAATCACCGCCTGGAAGGGGGACGGGTCGGTGTGCATCGACTCAACGCCGCCGGAGGATGCTTCCTCGGTGAGCACCGGTGTTCACGTCCGGTGTATACGTACTAGAGATATCGATTAATTAGTATACCTACTAGAGATATCGATTAATTAGAGTATCGACTAGAGATATAGATTAATTAGAATATCGACTGGAGAAATCGATGATATTAGAATATCTACTACTGATATCGATTAATTAGAATATCTACTAGAGCTATCGATTAATTAGTATACCTATTAGATATATCGATTAATTACAATACCTACTAGAGATATCGATTATTTAGCATACCTACTAGAGATATCGATTAATTTGTATACCTACTGGAGATATCGATTAATTGGAATATTGACTAGAGATATCGATTAATTAGTATACCTACTAGGGATATCGATTAATTAGAATACCTACTAGGGATATTGATTAATTGGAATATCTACTAGAGATATCGATTAATTACAATACCTACTAAAGATATCGATTAATTAGAATACCTACTAGAGATATCGATTAATTAGTATACCTACTAGAGATATCGATTAATTAGAGTATCGACTAGAGATATCGATTAATTAGTATACCTACTAGAGATATCGATTAATTAGTATACCTACTAGTGATATCGATTAATTAGAATATCTACTAGAGCTATCGATTTATTGGAATATTGACTAGAGATATCGATTAATTAGTATACGTACTATAGATATCGATTAATTAGTACACCTACTAGGGATATCGATTAATTAGAATACCTACTAGGGATATTGATTAATTGGAATATCTACTAGAGATATCGATTAATTAGTATACCTACTAAAGATATCGATTAATTAGAATACCTACTAGAGATATCGATTAATTAGTAAACCTACTAGAGATATCGATAATTAGTATACCTACTAGAGATATCGATTAATTAGTATACCTACTAGAGATATCGATTAATTAGAATATCGACTGGAGAAATCGATGATATTAGAATATCGACTAGAGATATCGATTAATTAGTATACCTACTAGAGATGTCGATTAATTAGTATACCTACTAGAGATATCGATTGATTCGAATATCTACTAGAGATATCGATTAATTAGAACATGTCGTCTAGAGATATCGATTGATTAGAATATCTACTAGAGATATCGCTTATTTAGAACATCGACTTAATTAGAATATCGACTGGAGAAATCGATGATATAAGAATATCTACTAGTGATATCGATTAATTAGAATATCTACTAGAGCTATCGATTAAATAGTATACCTATTAGAGATATCGATTAATTACAATACCTAATAGAGATATCGATTATTTAGTATACCTACTAGAGATATCGATTAATTTGTATACCTACTGGTGATATCGATTAATTAGAATATCTACTAGAGGTATCGATTAATTAGTATAATTACTAGGGATATCGATTAATTGGAATATCTACTAGAGATATCGATTTATTAGTATACCTACTAAAGATATCGATTAATTAGAATACCTACTAGAGATATCGATTAATTAGAGTATCGACTAGAGAAATCGATTAATTAGTATACCTACTAGAGATATCGATTAATTAGTATACCTACTAGAGATATCGATTAATTAGTATACCTACTAGGGATATCGATTAATTAGAATACCTACTAGAGATATCGATAATTAGTATACCTAATGGAGATATCGATTAATTAGTATACGTACTAGAGATATCGATTGATTAGTATATCTACTAGAGATATCGATTAATTAGAATACCTACTAGGGATATTGATTAATTGGAATATCTACTAGAGATATCGATTAATTAGTATACCTACTAAAGATATCGATTAATTAGAATACCTACTAGAGATATCGATTAATTAGTATACCTACTAGAGATATCGATTAATTAGTATACCTACTAGAGATATCGATTAATTAGAGTATCTACTAGAGATATCGATTAATTAGTATACCTACTAGAGATATCGATTAATTAGTATACCTACTAGAGATATCGATTGATTCGAATATCTACTAGAGATATCGATTAATTAGTATACCTACTAGAGATATCGATTAATTAGTATACCTACTAGAGATATCGATTAATTAGAGTATCTACTAGAGATATCGATTAATTAGTATACCTACTAGAGATATCGATTAATTAGTATACCTACTAGAGATATCGATTGATTCGAATATCTACTAGAGATATCGATTAATTAGTATACCTACTAGAGATATCGATTAATTAGTATACCTACTAGAGATATCGATTGATTCGAATATCTACTAGAGATATCGATTAATTAGTATACCTACTAGAGATATCGATTAATTAGTATACCTACTGGAGATATCGATTAATTAGTATACCTACTAAAGATATCGATTAATTAGAATACCTACTAGAGATATCGATTAATTAGTATACCTACTAGAGATATAGATTAATTAGAGTATCTACTAGAGATATCGATTAATTAGTATACCTACTAGAGATATCGATTAATTAGTATACCTACTAGAGATATCGATTGATTCGAATATCTACTAGAGATATCTATTAATTAGTATACCTACTAGGGATATCGATAAATTAGTATACCTAATGGAGATATCGATTAATTAGAACATCTACTAGAGCTATCGATTAATTAGTATACCGACTAAAGATATCGATTAATTAGAATACCTACTAGAGATATCGATTAATTCGAATATCTACTAGAGATATCGATTAATTAGTATACCTACTAGAGATATCGATTAATTAGTATACCTACTGGAGATATCGATTAATTAGTATACCTACTAAAGATATCGATTAATTAGAATACCTACTAGAGATATCGATTGATTAGTATATCTACTAGAGATATCGATTGATTAGAATATGTACTAGAGATATTGATTAATTAGAATATCGACTAGAGATATCGATTAATTAGTATACCCACTGGAGATATCGATTAATTAGTATACCTACTAGAGATATCGATTAATTAGAATATCGACTGGAGAAATCGATGATATTAGAATATCGACTAGAGATATCGATTAATTAGTATACCCACTGGAGATATCGATTAATTAGTATACCTACTAAAGATATCGATTAATTAGAATACCTACTAAATCTATCGATTAATTAGTATATCTACTGGAGATATCGATTAATTAGTATACCTAATAGAGCTATCGATTAATTAGTATACCTATTAGAGATATCGATTAATTTGTATACCTACTGGAGATATCGATTAATTGGAATATTGACTAGAGATATCGATTAATTAGTATACCTACAGGAGATATCGATTAATTAGTATACGTACTAGAGATATCGATTAATTAGTATACCTACTAGGGATATCGATTAATTAGAATACCTACTAGGGATATAGATTAATTGGAATATCTACTAGAGATATCGATTGATTCGAATATCTACTAGAGATATCGATTAATTAGTATACCTACTAGAGATATCGATTAATTAGAACATCTACTAGAGATATCGATTAATTAGTATACCGACTAAAGATATCGATTAATTAGAATACCTACTAGAGATATCGATTAAATAGTATACCTACTAGAGATATCGATTAATTAGAATATCGACTGGAGAAATCGATGATAATAGAATATCTACTAGTGATATCGATTAATTAGAACATCTACTAGAGATATCGATTAATTAGTATACCTAATGGAGATATCGATTAATTAGTATACCTACTAGAGATATCGATTGATTAGTATATCTACTAGAGATATCGATTAATTAGAACATGTCGACTAGAGATATCGATTGATTAGAATATGTACTAGAGATATTGATTAATTAGAATATCGACTAGAGATATCGATTAATTAGTATACCCACTGGAGATATCGATTAATTAGTATACCTACTAGAGATATCGATTAATTAGAATATCGACTGGAGAAATCGATGATATTAGAATATCGACTAGAGATATCGATTAATTAGTATACCCACTGGAGATATCGATTAATTAGTATACCTACTAAAGATATCGATTAATTAGAATACCTACTAGAGATATCGATTAATTAGTATACCTACTAGAGATATCGATTAATTAGAGTATCGACTAGAGATATAGATTAATTAGAATATCGACTGGAGAAATCGATGATATTAGAATATCTTTTACTGATATCGATTAATTAGAATATCTACTAGAGCTATCGATTAATTAGTATACCTATTAGAGATATCGATTAATTACAATACCTACTAGAGATATCGATTATTTAGCATACCTACTAGAGATATCGATTAATTTGTATACCTACTGGAGATATCGATTAATTGGAATATTGACTAGAGATATCGATTAATTAGTATACGTACTAGAGATATCGATTAATTAGTATAACTACTAGGGATATCGATTAATTAGAATACCTACTAGGGATATTGATTAATTGGAATATCTACTAGAGATATCGATTAATTACAATACCTACTAAAGATATCGATTAATTAGAATACCTACTAGAGATATCGATTAATTAGTATACCTACTAGAGATATCGATTAATTAGTATACCTACTAGAGATATCGATTGATTCGAATATCTACTAGAGATATCGATTAATTAGTATACCTACTAGAGATATCGATTAATTAGTATACCTACTAGAGATATCGATTGATTCGAATATCTACTAGAGATATCGATTAATTAGTATACCTACTAGAGATATCGATTAATTAGTATACCTACTGGAGATGTCGATTAATTAGTATACCTACTAAAGATATCGATTAATTAGAATACCTACTAGAGATATCGATTAATTAGTATACCTACTAGAGATATCGATTAATTAGAGTATCTACTAGAGATATCGATTAATTAGTATACCTACTAGAGATATCGATTAATTAGTATACCTACTAGAGATATCGATTGATTCGAATATCTACTAGAGATATCTATTAATTAGTATACCTACTAGGGATATCGATAAATTAGTATACCTAATGGAGATATCGATTAATTAGAACATCTACTAGAGCTATCGATTAATTAGTATACCGACTAAAGATATCGATTAATTAGAATACCTACTAGAGATATCGATTAAATAGTATACCTACTAGAGATAGATATAGATTAATTTGAATATCGACTAGAGATATCGATTAATTAGTATACCGACTAAAGATATCGATTAATTAGAATACCTACTAGAGATATCGATTAAATAGTATACCTACTAGAGATATCGATTAATTAGAATATCGACTGGAGAAATCGATGATAATAGAATATCTACTAGTGATATCGATTAATTAGAACATCTACTAGAGATATCGATTAATTAGTATACCTAATGGAGATATCGATTAATTAGTATACCTACTAGAGATATCGATTGATTAGTATATCTACTAGAGATATCGATTAATTAGAACATGTCGACTAGAGATATCGATTGATTAGAATATGTACTAGAGATATTGATTAATTAGAATATCGACTAGAGATATCGATTAATTAGTATACCCACTGGAGATATCGATTAATTAGTATACCTACTAGAGATATCGATTAATTAGAATATCGACTGGAGAAATCGATGATATTAGAATATCGACTAGAGATATCGATTAATTAGTATACCCACTGGAGATATCGATTAATTAGTATACCTACTAAAGATATCGATTAATTAGAATACCTACTAGAGATATCGATTAATTAGTATACCTACTAGAGATATCGATTAATTAGAGTATCGACTAGAGATATAGATTAATTAGAATATCGACTGGAGAAATCGATGATATTAGAATATCTTTTACTGATATCGATTAATTAGAATATCTACTAGAGCTATCGATTAATTAGTATACCTATTAGAGATATCGATTAATTACAATACCTACTAGAGATATCGATTATTTAGCATACCTACTAGAGATATCGATTAATTTGTATACCTACTGGAGATATCGATTAATTGGAATATTGACTAGAGATATCGATTAATTACAATACCTACTAGGGATATTGATTAATTGGAATATCTACTAGAGATATCGATTAATTACAATACCTACTAAAGATATCGATTAATTAGAATACCTACTAGAGATATCGATTAATTAGTATACCTACTAGAGATATCGATTAATTAGTATACCTACTAGAGATATCGATTGATTCGAATATCTACTAGAGATATCGATTAATTAGTATACCTACTAGAGATATCGATTAATTAGTATACCTACTAGAGATATCGATTGATTCGAATATCTACTAGAGATATCGATTAATTAGTATACCTACTAGAGATATCGATTAATTAGTATACCTACTGGAGATGTCGATTAATTAGTATACCTACTAAAGATATCGATTAATTAGAATACCTACTAGAGATATCGATTAATTAGTATACCTACTAGAGATATCGATTAATTAGAGTATCTACTAGAGATATCGATTAATTAGTATACCTACTAGAGATATCGATTAATTAGTATACCTACTAGAGATATCGATTGATTCGAATATCTACTAGAGATATCTATTAATTAGTATACCTACTAGGGATATCGATAAATTAGTATACCTAATGGAGATATCGATTAATTAGAACATCTACTAGAGCTATCGATTAATTAGTATACCGACTAAAGATATCGATTAATTAGAATACCTACTAGAGATATCGATTAAATAGTATACCTACTAGAGATAGATATAGATTAATTTGAATATCGACTAGAGATATCGATTAATTAGTTTACCTAATGGAGATATCGATTAATTAGTATACGTACTAGAGATATCGATTGATTAGTATATCTACTAGAGATATCGATTAATTAGAACATGTCGACTAGAGATATCGATTGATTAGAATATGTACTAGAGATATTGATTAATTAGAATATCGACTAGAGATATCGATTAATTAGTATACCCACTGGAGATATCGATTAATTAGTATACCTACTAGAGATATCGATTAATTAGAATATCGACTGGAGAAATCGATGATATTAGAATATCGACTAGAGATATCGATTAATTAGTATACCCACTGGAGATATCGATTAATTACAATATCGACTGGAGAAATCGATGATATTAGAATATCGACTAGAGATATCGATTAATTAGTATATCTACTGGAGATATCGATTAATTAGTATACCTAATAGAGCTATCGATTAATTAGTATACCTATTAGAGATATCGATTAATTTGTATACCTACTGGAGATATCGATTAATTGGAATATTGACTAGAGATATCGATTAATTAGTATACCTACAGGAGATATCGATTAATTAGTATACGTACTAGAGATATCGATTAATTAGTATACCTACTAGGGATATCGATTAATTAGAATACCTACTAGGGATATAGATTAATTGGAATATCTACTAGAGATATCGATTAATTAGTATACCTACTAGAGATATCGATTAATTAGTATACCTACTAGAGATATCGATTGATTCGAATATCTACTAGAGATATCGATTAAGTAGTATACCTACTGGAGATATCTATTAATTAGTATACCTACTAGGGATATCGATGAATTAGAATACCTACTAGATATATCAATTAATTAGTATACCTACTAGAGATATCGATTAATTAGAATATCGACTGGAGAAATCGATGATAAAAGAATATCTACTAGTGATATCGATTAATTAGAACATCTACTAGAGATATCGATTAATTAGTATACCGACTAAAGATATCGATTAATTAGAATACCTACTAGAGATATCGATTAAATAGTATACCTACTAGAGATATCGATTAATTAGAATATCGACTGGAGAAATCGATGATAATAGAATATCTACTAGTGATATCGATTAATTAGTATACCTACTAAAGATATCGATTAATTAGAATACCTACTAGAGATATCGATTAATTAGTATACCTACTAGAGATATCGATTAATTAGAGTATCTACTAGAGATATCGATTAATTAGAACATGTCGACTAGAGATATCGATTGATTAGAATATGTACTAGAGATATTGATTAATTAGAATATCGACTAGAGATATCGATTAATTAGTATACCCACTGGAGATATCGATTAATTAGTATACCTACTAGAGATATCGATTAATTAGAATATCGACTGGAGAAATCGATGATATTAGAATATCGACTAGAGATATCGATTAATTAGTATACCCACTGGAGATATCGATTAATTAGTATACCTACTAAAGATATCGATTAATTAGAATACCTACTAGAGATATCGATTAATTAGTATACCTACTAGAGATATCGATTAATTAGAGTATCGACTAGAGATATAGATTAATTAGAATATCGACTGGAGAAATCGATGATATTAGAATATCTACTACTGATATCGATTAATTAGAATATCTACTAGAGCTATCGATTAATTAGTATACCTATTAGAGATATCGATTAATTACAATACCCACTAGAGATATCGATTATTTAGCATACCTACTAGAGATATCGATTAATTTGTATACCTACTGGAGATATCGATTAATTGGAATATTGACTAGAGATATCGATTAATTAGTATACGTACTAGAGATACCGATTAATTAGTATAACTACTAGTGATATCGATTAATTAGAATACCTACTAGGGATATTGATTAATTGGAATATCTACTAGAGATATCGATTAATTACAATACCTACTAAAGATATCGATTAATTAGAATACCTACTAGAGATATCGATTAATTAGTATACCTACTAGAGATATCGATTATTTAGAGTATCGACTAGAGATATCGATTAATTAGAACATGTCGACTAGAGATATCGATTGATTAGAATATATACTAGAGATATTGATTAATTAGAATATCGACTAGAGATATCGATTAATTAGTATACCTAATGGAGATATCGATTAATTAGTATACCTACTAGAGATATCGATTGATTAGTATATCTACTAGAGATATCGATTAATTAGAACATGTCGACTAGAGATATCGATTGATTAGAAAATGTACTAGAGATATTGATTAATTAGAATATCGACTAGAGATATCGATTAATTAGTATACCCACTGGAGATATCGATTAATTAGTATACCTAATGGAGATATCGATTAATTAGTATACCTAATGGAGATATCGATTAATTAGTATACGTACTAGAGATATCGATTGATTAGTATATCTACTAGAGATATCGATTAATTAGAACATGTCGACTAGAGATATCGATTGATTAGAATATGTACTATAGATATTGATTAATTAGAATATCGACTAGAGATATCGATTAATTAGTATACCCACTGGAGATATCGATTAATTAGTATACCTACTAAAGATATCGATTAATTAGAATACCTACTAGAGATATCGATTAATTAGTATACCTACTAGAGATATCGATTAATTAGAGTATCGACTAGAGATATAGATTAATTAGTATACCTACTAGAGATATCGATTAATTAGTATACCTACTAGTGATATCGATTAAATAGAATATCGACTGGAGAAATCGATGATATTAGAATATCGACTAGAGATATCGATTAATTAGTATACCCACTGGAGATATCGATTAATTAGTATACCTACTAAAGATATCGATTAATTAGAATACCTACTAGAGATATCGATTAATTAGTATACCTACTAGAGATATCGATTAATTAGAGTATCGACTAGAGATATAGATTAATTAGTATACCTACTAGAGATATCGATTAATTAGTATACCTACTAGTGATATCGATTAATTAGAATATCTACTAGAGCTATCGATTTATTAGTATACCTACTAGAGATATCGATTAATTACAATACCTACTAGTGATATCGATTATTTAGTATACCTACTAGAGATATCGATTAATTAGAATATCTACTAGAGGTATCGATTAATTAGTATAATTACTAGGGATATCGATTAATTGGAATATCTACTAGAGATATCGATTAATTAGTATACCTACTAAAGATATCGATTAATTAGAATACCTACTAGAGATATCGATTAATTAGTATACCTACTAGAGATATCGATAATTAGTATACCTAATAGAGATATCGATTAATTAGTATACCTACTAGAGATATCGATTAATTGGTATACCTACTAGAGATATCGATTAATTAGAATATCGACTGGAGAAATCGATGATATTAGAATATCGACTAGAGATATCGATTAATTAGAATACCTACTAGAGCTATCGATTAAATAGTATACCTATTAGAGATATCGATTAATTACAATACCTAATAGAGATATCGATTATTTAGTATACCTACTAGAGATATCGATTAATTTGTATACCTACTGGTGATATCGATTAATTAGAATATCTACTAGAGGTATCGAATAATTAGTATAATTACTAGGGATATCGATTAATTGGAATATCTACTAGAGATATCGATTTATTAGTATACCTACTAAAGATATCGATTAATTAGAATACCAACTAGAGATATCGATTAATTAGTATACCTACTAGGGATATCGATTAATTAGAATACCTACTAGAGATATCGATAATTAGTATACCTACTAGAGATATCGATAATTAGTATACCTACTAGAGATATCGATTAATTAGTATACCTACTAGAGATATCGATTAATTAGTATACCTACTAGAGATATCGATTAATTAGAATATCTACTAGAGGTATCGATTAATTAGTATAATTACTAGGGATATCGATTAATTGGAATATCTACTAGAGATATCGATTTATTAGTATACCTACTAAAGATAACGATTAATTAGAGTATCGACTAGAGATATCGATTAATTAGTATACCTACTAGAGATATCGATTAATTAGTATACCTACTAGAGATATCGATTAATTAGTATACCTACTAGGGATATCGATTAATTAGAATACCTACTAGGGATATTGATTAATTGGAATATCTACTAGAGATATCGATTAATTAGTATACCTACTAAAGATATCGATTAATTAGAATACCTACTAGAGATATCGATTAATTAGTATACCTACTAGAGATATCGATTAATTAGAGTATCTACTAGAGATATCGATTAATTAGTATAACTACTAGAGATATCGATTGATTCGAATATCTACTAGAGATATCGATTAATTAGTATACCTACTAGAGATATCGATTAATTAGTATACCTACTGGAGATATCTATTAATTAGTATACCTACTAGGGATATCGATGAATTAGAATACCTACTAGATATATCGATTAATTAGTATACCTACTAGAGATATCGATTAATTAGAATATCTACTAGAGATATCGATAAATTAGTATGCCTAATGGAGATATAGATTAATTAGTATACCTACTAGAGATATCGATTAATTAGTATACCTACTAGGGATATCGATTAATTAGAATACCTACTAGAGATATCGATAATTAGTATACCTACTAGAGATATCGATTAATTAGTATACCTACTAGAGATATCGATTAATTAGTATACCTACTAGAGATATCGATTAATTAGAATATCTACTAGAGGTATCGATTAATTAGTATAATTACTAGGGATATCGATTAATTGGAATATCTACTAGAGATATCGATTTATTAGTATACCTACTAAAGATATCGATTAATTAGAATACCTACTAGAGATATCGATTAATTAGAGTATCGACTAGAGATATAGATTAATTAGTATACCTACTAGAGATATCGATTAATTAGTATACCTACTAGAGATATCGATTAATTAGTATACCTACTGGAGATATCGATTAATTAGAATACGCACTAGAGATATCGATTAATTAGTATACCTACTAGGGATATCGATTAATTAGAATACCTACTGGGGATATTGATTAATTGGAATATCTACTAGAGATATCGATTAATTAGTATACCTACTAAAGATATCGATTAATTAGAATACCTACTAGAGATATCGATTAATTAGAATACCTACTAGAGATATCGATTAAATAGTATACCTACTAGAGATATCGATTAATTAGAGTATCGACTAGAGATATCGATTAATTAGTATACCTACTAGAGATAGATATAGATTAATTTGAATATCGACTAGAGATATCGATTAATTAGTATACCTAATGGAGATATCGATTAATTAGTATACGTACTAGAGATATCGATTGATTAGTATATCTACTAGAGATATCGATTAATTAGAACATGTCGACTGGAGAAATCGATGATATTAGAATATCTACTAGTGATATCGATTAATTACAATATCGACTGGAGAAATCGATGATATTAGAATATCGACTAGAGATATCGATTAATTAGTATACCCACTGGAGATATCGATTAATTAGTATACCTACTAGAGATATAGATTAATTTGTATACCTACTAAAGATATCGATTAATTGGAATACCTACTAGGGATATCGATTAATTAGTATACCCACTGGAGATATCGATTAATTAGTATACCTACTAGAGATATCGATTAATTAGAATATCGACTGGAGAAATCGATGATATTAGAATATCTACTAGTGATATCGATTAATTACAATACCTACTTGTGATATCGATTATTTAGTATACCTACTAGAGATATAGATTAATTTGTATACCTACTGGAGATATCGATTAATTGGAATATTGACTAGAGATATCGATTAATTAGTATACCTACAGGAGATATCGATTAATTAGTATACGTACTAGGGATATCGATTAATTAGTATACCTACTAGGGATATCGATTAATTAGAATACCTACTAGGGATATTGATTAATTGGAATATCTACTAGAGATATCGATTAATTAGAACATGTCGACTAGAGATATCGATTGATTAGAATATGTACTAGAGATATCGATTAATTAGAATATCGACTAGAGATATCGATTAATTAGAATATCGACTAGAGATATCGATTAATTAGTATACCTACTAGAGATATCGATTAATTAGAATATCGACTGGAGAAATCGATGATAATAGAATATCTACTAGTGATATCGATTAATTAGAACATCTACTAGAGATATCGATTAATTAGTATACCGACTAAAGATATCGATTAATTAGAATACCTACTAGAGATATCGATTAAATAGTATACCTACTAGAGATATCGATTAATTAGAATATCGACTGGAGAAATCGATGATAATAGAATATCTACTAGTGATATCGATTAATTAGAACATCTACTAGAGATATCGATTAATTAGTATACCTAATGGAGATATCGATTAATTAGTATACGTACTAGAGATATCGATTGATTAGTATATCTACTAGAGATATCGATTAATTAGAACATGTCGACTAGAGATATCGATTGATTAGAATATGTACTAGAGATATTGATTAATTAGAATATCGACTAGAGATATCGATTAATTAGTATACCCACTGGAGATATCGATTTATTAGTATACCTACTAGAGATATCGATTAATTAGAATATCGACTGGAGAAATCGATGATATTAGAATATCGACTAAAGATATCGATTAATTAGTATAACCACTGGAGATATCGATTAATTAGTATACCTACTAAAGATATCGATTAATTAGTATACCTACTAGAGATATCGATTAATTAGTATACCTACTAGAGATATCGATTAATTAGAGTATCGACTAGAGATATAGATTAATTAGTATACCTACTAGAGATATCGATTAATTAGTATACCTACTAGTGATATCGATTAATTAGAATATCTACTAGAGCTATCGATTTATTAGTATACCTACTAGAGATATCGATTAATTACAATACCTACTAGTGATATCGATTATTTAGTATACCTATTAGAGATATAGATTAATTTGTATACCTACTGGAGATATTGATTAATTGGAATATTGACTAGAGATATCGATTAATTAGTATACCTACAGGAGATATCGATTAATTAGTATACCTACTAGTGATATCGATTAATTAGAATATCTACTAGAGCTATCGATTTATTAGTATACCTACTAGAGATATCGATTAATTACAATACCTACTAGTGATATCGATTATTTAGTATACCTACTAGAGATATCGATTAATTAGAATATCTACTAGAGGTATCGATTAATTAGTATAATTACTAGGGATATCGATTAATTGGAATATCTACTAGAGATATCGATTAATTAGTATACCTACTAAAGATATCGATTAATTAGAATACCTACTAGAGATATCGATTAATTAGTATACCGACTAGAGATATCGATAATTAGTATACCTAATAGAGATATCGATTAATTAGTATACCTACTAGAGATATCGATTAATTGGTATACCTACTAGAGATATCGATTAATTAGAATATCGACTGGAGAAATCGATGATATTAGAATATCGACTAGAGATATCGATTAATTAGAATACCTACTAGAGCTATCGATTAAATAGTATACCTATTAGAGATATCGATTAATTACAATACCTAATAGAGATATCGATTATTTAGTATACCTACTAGAGATATCGATTAATTTGTATACCTACTGGTGATATCGATTAATTAGAATATCTACTAGAGGTATCGAATAATTAGTATAATTACTAGGGATATCGATTAATTGGAATATCTACTAGAGATATCGATTTATTAGTATACCTACTAAAGATATCGATTAATTAGAATACCAACTAGAGATATCGATTAATTAGTATACCTACTAGGGATATCGATTAATTAGAATACCTACTAGAGATATCGATAATTAGTATACCTACTAGAGATATCGATAATTAGTATACCTACTAGAGATATCGATTAATTAGTATACCTACTAGAGATATCGATTAATTAGTATACCTACTAGAGATATCGATTAATTAGAATATCTACTAGAGGTATCGATTAATTAGTATAATTACTAGGGATATCGATTAATTGGAATATCTACTAGAGATATCGATTTATTAGTATACCTACTAAAGATAACGATTAATTAGAGTATCGACTAGAGATATCGATTAATTAGTATACCTACTAGAGATATCGATTAATTAGTATACCTACTAGAGATATCGATTAATTAGTATACCTACTAGGGATATCGATTAATTAGAATACCTACTAGGGATATTGATTAATTGGAATATCTACTAGAGATATCGATTAATTAGTATACCTACTAAAGATATCGATTAATTAGAATACCTACTAGAGATATCGATTAATTAGTATACCTACTAGAGATATCGATTAATTAGAGTATCTACTAGAGATATCGATTAATTAGTATAACTACTAGAGATATCGATTGATTCGAATATCTACTAGAGATATCGATTAATTAGTATACCTACTAGAGATATCGATTAATTAGTATACCTACTGGAGATATCTATTAATTAGTATACCTACTAGGGATATCGATGAATTAGAATACCTACTAGATATATCGATTAATTAGTATACCTACTAGAGATATCGATTAATTAGAATATCTACTAGAGATATCGATAAATTAGTATGCCTAATGGAGATATAGATTAATTAGTATACCTACTAGAGATATCGATTAATTAGTATACCTACTAGGGATATCGATTAATTAGAATACCTACTAGAGATATCGATAATTAGTATACCTACTAGAGATATCGATTAATTAGTATACCTACTAGAGATATCGATTAATTAGTATACCTACTAGAGATATCGATTAATTAGAATATCTACTAGAGGTATCGATTAATTAGTATAATTACTAGGGATATCGATTAATTGGAATATCTACTAGAGATATCGATTTATTAGTATACCTACTAAAGATATCGATTAATTAGAATACCTACTAGAGATATCGATTAATTAGAGTATCGACTAGAGATATAGATTAATTAGTATACCTACTAGAGATATCGATTAATTAGTATACCTACTAGAGATATCGATTAATTAGAATACCTACTAGAGATATCGATTAATTAGTATACCTACTAGAGATATCGATTAATTAGAGTATCTACTAGAGATATCGATTAATTAGTATACCTACTAGAGATATCGATTGATTCGAATATCTACTAGAGATATCGATTAATTAGTATACCTACTAGAGATATCGATTAATTAGTATACCTACTGGAGATATCTATTAATTAGTATACCTACTAGGGATATCGATGAATTAGAATACCTACTAGATATATCGATTAATTAGTATACCTACTAGAGATATCGATTAATTAGAATATCTACTAGAGATATCGATAAATTAGTATACCTAATGGAGATATCGATTAATGAGTATACCTACTAGAGATATCGATTAATTAGAATATCGACTGGAGAAATCGATGATATTAGAATATCTACTAGTGATATCGATTAATTAGAACATCTACTAGAGCTATCGATTAATTAGTATACCGACTAAAGATATCGATTAATTAGAATACCTACTAGAGATATCGATTAAATAGTATACCTACTAGAGATATCGATTAATTAGAGTATCGACTAGAGATATCGATTAATTAGTATACCTACTAGAGATAGATATAGATTAATTTGAATATCGACTAGAGATATCGATTAATTAGTATACCTAATGGAGATATCGATTAATTAGTATACGTACTAGAGATATCGATTGATTAGTATATCTACTAGAGATATCGATTAATTAGAACATGTCGACTGGAGAAATCGATGATATTAGAATATCTACTAGTGATATCGATTAATTACAATATCGACTGGAGAAATCGATGATATTAGAATATCGACTAGAGATATCGATTAATTAGTATACCCACTGGAGATATCGATTAATTAGTATACCTACTAGAGATATAGATTAATTTGTATACCTACTAAAGATATCGATTAATTGGAATACCTACTAGGGATATCGATTAATTAGTATACCCACTGGAGATATCGATTAATTAGTATACCTACTAGAGATATCGATTAATTAGAATATCGACTGGAGAAATCGATGATATTAGAATATCTACTAGTGATATCGATTAATTACAATACCTACTTGTGATATCGATTATTTAGTATACCTACTAGAGATATAGATTAATTTGTATACCTACTGGAGATATCGATTAATTGGAATATTGACTAGAGATATCGATTAATTAGTATACCTACAGGAGATATCGATTAATTAGTATACGTACTAGGGATATCGATTAATTAGTATACCTACTAGGGATATCGATTAATTAGAATACCTACTAGGGATATTGATTAATTGGAATATCTACTAGAGATATCGATTAATTAGAACATGTCGACTAGAGATATCGATTGATTAGAATATGTACTAGAGATATCGATTAATTAGAATATCGACTAGAGATATCGATTAATTAGAATATCGACTAGAGATATCGATTAATTAGTATACCTACTAGAGATATCGATTAATTAGAATATCGACTGGAGAAATCGATGATAATAGAATATCTACTAGTGATATCGATTAATTAGAACATCTACTAGAGATATCGATTAATTAGTATACCGACTAAAGATATCGATTAATTAGAATACCTACTAGAGATATCGATTAAATAGTATACCTACTAGAGATATCGATTAATTAGAATATCGACTGGAGAAATCGATGATAATAGAATATCTACTAGTGATATCGATTAATTAGAACATCTACTAGAGATATCGATTAATTAGTATACCTAATGGAGATATCGATTAATTAGTATACGTACTAGAGATATCGATTGATTAGTATATCTACTAGAGATATCGATTAATTAGTATACCTACTAGAGATATCGATTAATTAGAATATGTACTAGAGATATTGATTAATTAGAATATCGACTAGAGATATCGATTAATTAGTATACCCACTGGAGATATCGATTTATTAGTATACCTACTAGAGATATCGATTAATTAGAATATCGACTGGAGAAATCGATGATATTAGAATATCGACTAAAGATATCGATTAATTAGTATAACCACTGGAGATATCGATTAATTAGTATACCTACTAAAGATATCGATTAATTAGTATACCTACTAGAGATATCGATTAATTAGTATACCTACTAGAGATATCGATTAATTAGAGTATCGACTAGAGATATAGATTAATTAGTATACCTACTAGAGATATCGATTAATTAGTATACCTACTAGTGATATCGATTAATTAGAATATCTACTAGAGCTATCGATTTATTAGTATACCTACTAGAGATATCGATTAATTACAATACCTACTAGTGATATCGATTATTTAGTATACCTATTAGAGATATAGATTAATTTGTATACCTACTGGAGATATCGATTAATTGGAATATTGACTAGAGATATCGATTAATTAGTATACCTACAGGAGATATCGATTAATTAGTATACGTACTAGAGATATCGATTAATTAGTACACCTACTAGGGATATCGATTAATTAGAATACCTACTAGGGATATTGATTAATTGGAATATCTACTAGAGATATCGATTAATTAGTATACCTACTTAAGATATCGATTAATTAGTATACCTACTAGAGATATCGATAATTAGTATACCTACTAGAGATATCGATTAATTAGTATACCTACTAGAGATATCGATTAATTAGTATACCTACTAGAGATATCGATTAATTAGTATACCTACTAGAGATATCGATTAATTAGAATATCGACTGGAGAAATCGATGATATTAGAATATCGACTAGAGATATCGATTAATTAGTATACCTACAGGAGATATCGATTAATTAGTATACGTACTAGAGATATCGATTAATTAGTATACCTACTAGGGATATCGATTAATTAGAATACCTTCTAGGGATATTGATTAATTGGAATATCTACTAGAGATATCGATTAATTAGTATACCTACTAAAGATATCGATTAATTAGAATACCTACTAGAGATATCGATTAATTAGTATACCTACTAGAGATATCGATTAATTAGAGTATTGACTAGAGATATCGATTAATTAGTATACCTACTAGAGATATCGATTAATTAGTATACCTACTAGAGATATCGATTGATTCGAATATCTACTAGAGATATCGATTAATTAGTATACCTACTGGAGATATCTATTAATTAGTATACCTACTAGGGATATCGATGAATTAGAATACCTACTAGATATATCGATTAATTAGTATACCTACTAGAGATATCGATTAATTAGAATATCGACTGGAGAAATCGATGATAATAGAATATCTACTAGTGATATCGATTAATTAGAACATCTACTAGAGCTATAGATTAATTAGTATACCGACTAAAGATATCGATTAATTAGAATACCTACTAGAGATATCGATTAAATAGTATACCTAGTAGAGATATCGATTAATTAGAGTATCGACTAGAGATATCGATTAATTAGTATACCTACTAGAGATATCGATTAATTAGAATATCGACTGGAGAAATCGATGATAATAGAATATCTACTAGTGATATCGATTAATTAGAACATCTACTAGAGATATCGATTAATTAGTATACCGACTAAAGATATCGATTAATTAGAATACCTACTAGAGATATCGATTAAATAGTATACCTACTAGAGATATCGATTAATTAGAATATCGACTGGAGAAATCGATTAATTAGTATACCTACTAAAGATATCGATTAATTAGAATACCTACTAGAGATATCGATTAATTAGTATACCTACTAGAGATATCGATTAATTAGAGTATCTACTAGAGATATCGATTAATTAGTATACCTACTAGAGATATCGATTAATTAGTATACCTACTAGAGATATCGATTGATTCGAATATCTACTAGAGATATCTATTAATTAGTATACCTACTAGGGATATCGATAAATTAGTATACCTAATGGAGATATCGATTAATTAGAACATCTACTAGAGCTATCGATTAATTAGTATACCGACTAAAGATATCGATTAATTAGAATACCTACTAGAGATATCGATTAAATAGTATACCTACTAGAGATAGATATAGATTAATTTGAATATCGACTAGAGATATCGATTAATTAGTATACCTAATGGAGATATCGATTAATTAGTATACGTACTAGAGATATCGATTGATTAGTATATCTACTAGAGATATCGATTAATTAGAACATGTCGACTAGAGATATCGATTGATTAGAATATGTACTAGAGATATTGATTAATTAGAATATCGACTAGAGATATCGATTAATTAGTATACCCACTGGAGATATCGATTAATTAGTATACCTACTAGAGATATCGATTAATTAGAATATCGACTGGAGAAATCGATGATATTAGAATATCGACTAGAGATATCGATTAATTAGTATACCCACTGGAGATATCGATTAATTACAATATCGACTGGAGAAATCGATGATATTAGAATATCGACTAGAGATATCGATTAATTAGTATATCTACTGGAGATATCGATTAATTAGTATACCTAATAGAGCTATCGATTAATTAGTATACCTATTAGAGATATCGATTAATTTGTATACCTACTGGAGATATCGATTAATTGGAATATTGACTAGAGATATCGATTAATTAGTATACCTACAGGAGATATCGATTAATTAGTATACGTACTAGAGATATCGATTAATTAGTATACCTACTAGGGATATCGATTAATTAGAATACCTACTAGGGATATAGATTGATTGGAATATCTACTAGAGATATCGATTAATTAGTATACCTACTAGAGATATCGATTAATTAGTATACCTACTAGAGATATCGATTGATTCGAATATCTACTAGAGATATCGATTAATTAGTATACCTACTGGAGATATCTATTAATTAGTATACCTACTAGGGATATCGATGAATTAGAATACCTACTAGATATATCGATTAATTAGTATACCTACTAGAGATATCGATTAATTAGAATATCGACTGGAGAAATCGATGATAATAGAATATCTACTAGTGATATAGATTAATTAGAACATCTACTAGAGATATCGATTAATTAGTATACCGACTAAAGATATCGATTAATTAGAATACCTACTAGAGATATCGATTAAATAGTATACCTACTAGAGATATCGATTAATTAGAATATCGACTGGAGAAATCGATGATAATAGAATATCTACTAGTGATATCGATTAATTAGAACATCTACTAGAGATATCGATTAATTAGTATACCTAATGGAGATATCGATTAATTAGTATACCTACTAGAGATATCGATTGATTAGTATATCTACTAGAGATATCGATTAATTAGAACATGTCGACTAGAGATATCGATTGATTAGAATATGTACTAGAGATATTGATTAATTAGAATATCGACTAGAGATATCGATTAATTAGTATACCCACTGGAGATATCGATTAATTAGTATACCTACTAGAGATATCGATTAATTAGAATATCGACTGGAGAAATCGATGATATTAGAATATCGACTAGAGATATCGATTAATTAGTATACCCACTGGAGATATCGATTAATTAGTATACCTACTAAAGATATCGATTAATTAGAGTATCGACTAGAGATATAGATTAATTAGAATATCGACTGGAGAAATCGATGATATTAGAATATCTACTACTGATATCGATTAATTAGAATATCTACTAGAGCTATCGATTAATTAGTATACCTATTAGAGATATCGATTAATTACAATACCTACTAGAGATATCGATTATTTAGCATACCTACTAGAGATATCGATTAATTTGTATACCTACTGGAGATATCGATTAATTGGAATATTGACTAGAGATATCGATTAATTAGTATACGTACTAGAGATATCGATTAATTAGTATAACTACTAGGGATATCGATTAATTAGAATACCTACTAGGGATATTGATTAATTGGAATATCTACTAGAGATATCGATTAATTACAATACCTACTAAAGATATCGATTAATTAGAATACCTACTAGAGATATCGATTAATTAGTATACCTACTAGAGATATCGATTATTTAGAGTATCGACTAGAGATATCGATTAATTAGAACATGTCGACTAGAGATATCGATTGATTAGAATATGTACTAGAGATATTGATTAATTAGAATATCGACTAGAGATATCGATTAATTAGTATACCTAATGGAGATATCGATTAATTAGTATACCTACTAGAGATATCGATTGATTAGTATATCTACTAGAGATATCGATTAATTAGAACATGTCGACTAGAGATATCGATTGATTAGAATATGTACTAGAGATATTGATTAATTAGAATATCGACTAGAGATATCGATTAATTAGTATACCCACTGGAGATATCGATTAATTAGTATACCTAATGGAGATATCGATTAATTAGTATACCTACTAGAGATATCGATTAATTAGAATATCTACTAGAGATATCGATAAATTAGTATGCCTAATGGAGATATAGATTAATTAGTATACCTACTAGAGATATCGATTAATTAGTATACCTACTAGGGATATCGATTAATTAGAATACCTACTAGAGATATCGATAATTAGTATACCTACTAGAGATATCGATTAATTAGTATACCTACTAGAGATATCGATTAATTAGTATACCTACTAGAGATATCGATTAATTAGAATATCTACTAGAGGTATCGATTAATTAGTATAATTACTAGGGATATCGATTAATTGGAATATCTACTAGAGATATCGATTTATTAGTATACCTACTAAAGATATCGATTAATTAGAATACCTACTAGAGATATCGATTAATTAGAGTATCGACTAGAGATATAGATTAATTAGTATACCTACTAGAGATATCGATTAATTAGTATACCTACTAGAGATATCGATTAATTAGAATACCTACTAGAGATATCGATTAATTAGTATACCTACTAGAGATATCGATTAATTAGAGTATCTACTAGAGATATCGATTAATTAGTATACCTACTAGAGATATCGATTGATTCGAATATCTACTAGAGATATCGATTAATTAGTATACCTACTAGAGATATCGATTAATTAGTATACCTACTGGAGATATCTATTAATTAGTATACCTACTAGGGATATCGATGAATTAGAATACCTACTAGATATATCGATTAATTAGTATACCTACTAGAGATATCGATTAATTAGAATATCTACTAGAGATATCGATAAATTAGTATACCTAATGGAGATATCGATTAATGAGTATACCTACTAGAGATATCGATTAATTAGAATATCGACTGGAGAAATCGATGATATTAGAATATCTACTAGTGATATCGATTAATTAGAACATCTACTAGAGCTATCGATTAATTAGTATACCGACTAAAGATATCGATTAATTAGAATACCTACTAGAGATATCGATTAAATAGTATACCTACTAGAGATATCGATTAATTAGAGTATCGACTAGAGATATCGATTAATTAGTATACCTACTAGAGATAGATATAGATTAATTTGAATATCGACTAGAGATATCGATTAATTAGTATACCTAATGGAGATATCGATTAATTAGTATACGTACTAGAGATATCGATTGATTAGTATATCTACTAGAGATATCGATTAATTAGAACATGTCGACTGGAGAAATCGATGATATTAGAATATCTACTAGTGATATCGATTAATTACAATATCGACTGGAGAAATCGATGATATTAGAATATCGACTAGAGATATCGATTAATTAGTATACCCACTGGAGATATCGATTAATTAGTATACCTACTAGAGATATAGATTAATTTGTATACCTACTAAAGATATCGATTAATTGGAATACCTACTAGGGATATCGATTAATTAGTATACCCACTGGAGATATCGATTAATTAGTATACCCACTAGAGATATCGATTAATTAGAATATCGACTGGAGAAATCGATGATATTAGAATATCTACTAGTGATATCGATTAATTACAATACCTACTTGTGATATCGATTATTTAGTATACCTACTAGAGATATAGATTAATTTGTATACCTACTGGAGATATCGATTAATTGGAATATTGACTAGAGATATCGATTAATTAGTATACCTACAGGAGATATCGATTAATTAGTATACGTACTAGGGATATCGATTAATTAGTATACCTACTAGGGATATCGATTAATTAGAATACCTACTAGGGATATTGATTAATTGGAATATCTACTAGAGATATCGATTAATTAGAACATGTCGACTAGAGATATCGATTGATTAGAATATGTACTAGAGATATCGATTAATTAGAATATCGACTAGAGATATCGATTAATTAGAATATCGACTAGAGATATCGATTAATTAGTATACCTACTAGAGATATCGATTAATTAGAATATCGACTGGAGAAATCGATGATAATAGAATATCTACTAGTGATATCGATTAATTAGAACATCTACTAGAGATATCGATTAATTAGTATACCGACTAAAGATATCGATTAATTAGAATACCTACTAGAGATATCGATTAAATAGTATACCTACTAGAGATATCGATTAATTAGAATATCGACTGGAGAAATCGATGATAATAGAATATCTACTAGTGATATCGATTAATTAGAACATCTACTAGAGATATCGATTAATTAGTATACCTAATGGAGATATCGATTAATTAGTATACGTACTAGAGATATCGATTGATTAGTATATCTACTAGAGATATCGATTAATTAGAACATGTCGACTAGAGATATCGATTGATTAGAATATGTACTAGAGATATTGATTAATTAGAATATCGACTAGAGATATCGATTAATTAGTATACCCACTGGAGATATCGATTTATTAGTATACCTACTAGAGATATCGATTAATTAGAATATCGACTGGAGAAATCGATGATATTAGAATATCGACTAAAGATATCGATTAATTAGTATAACCACTGGAGATATCGATTAATTAGTATACCTACTAAAGATATCGATTAATTAGTATACCTACTAGAGATATCGATTAATTAGTATACCTACTAGAGATATCGATTAATTAGAGTATCGACTAGAGATATAGATTAATTAGTATACCTACTAGAGATATCGATTAATTAGTATACCTACTAGTGATATCGATTAATTAGAATATCTACTAGAGCTATCGATTTATTAGTATACCTACTAGAGATATCGATTAATTACAATACCTACTAGTGATATCGATTATTTAGTATACCTATTAGAGATATAGATTAATTTGTATACCTACTGGAGATATCGATTAATTGGAATATTGACTAGAGATATCGATTAATTAGTATACCTACAGGAGATATCGATTAATTAGTATACGTACTAGAGATATCGATTAATTAGTACACCTACTAGGGATATCGATTAATTAGAATACCTACTAGGGATATTGATTAATTGGAATATCTACTAGAGATATCGATTAATTAGTATACCTACTTAAGATATCGATTAATTAGTATACCTACTAGAGATATCGATAATTAGTATACCTACTAGAGATATCGATTAATTAGTATACCTACTAGAGATATCGATTAATTAGTATACCTACTAGAGATATCGATTAATTAGTATACCTACTAGAGATATCGATTAATTAGAATATCGACTGGAGAAATCGATGATATTAGAATATCGACTAGAGATATCGATTAATTAGTATACCTACAGGAGATATCGATTAATTAGTATACGTACTAGAGATATCGATTAATTAGTATACCTACTAGGGATATCGATTAATTAGAATACCTTCTAGGGATATTGATTAATTGGAATATCTACTAGAGATATCGATTAATTAGTATACCTACTAAAGATATCGATTAATTAGAATACCTACTAGAGATATCGATTAATTAGTATACCTACTAGAGATATCGATTAATTAGAGTATTGACTAGAGATATCGATTAATTAGTATACCTACTAGAGATATCGATTAATTAGTATACCTACTAGAGATATCGATTGATTCGAATATCTACTAGAGATATCGATTAATTAGTATACCTACTGGAGATATCTATTAATTAGTATACCTACTAGGGATATCGATGAATTAGAATACCTACTAGATATATCGATTAATTAGTATACCTACTAGAGATATCGATTAATTAGAATATCGACTGGAGAAATCGATGATAATAGAATATCTACTAGTGATATCGATTAATTAGAACATCTACTAGAGCTATAGATTAATTAGTATACCGACTAAAGATATCGATTAATTAGAATACCTACTAGAGATATCGATTAAATAGTATACCTACTAGAGATAGCGATTAATTAGAGTATCGACTAGAGA
This sequence comes from Flexamia atlantica, assembly GCA_035578135.1. Classification (NCBI taxonomy): domain Eukaryota; kingdom Metazoa; phylum Arthropoda; class Insecta; order Hemiptera; family Cicadellidae; genus Flexamia; species Flexamia atlantica. The sequence goes on along the minus strand of JAQJVK010000006.1, from coordinate 16,150,972 downwards.
TATCGATTAATTAGTATACCTACTAGAGATATCGATTAATTAGAATATCGACTGGAGAAATCGATGATAATAGAATATCTACTAGTGATATCGATTAATTAGAACATCTACTAGAGATATCGATTAATTAGTATCCCGACTAAAGATATCGATTAATTAGAATACCTACTAGAGATATCGATTAAATAGTATACCTACTAGAGATATCGATTAATTAGAATATCGACTGGAGAAATCGATTAATTAGTATACCTACTAAAGATATCGATTAATTAGAATACCTACTAGAGATATCGATTAATTAGTATACCTACTAGAGATATCGATTAATTAGAGTATCTACTAGAGATATCGATTAATTAGTATACCTACTAGAGATATCGATTAATTAGTATACCTACTAGAGATATCGATTGATTCGAATATCTACTAGAGATATCTATTAATTAGTATACCTACTAGGGATATCGATAAATTAGTATACCTAATGGAGATATCGATTAATTAGAACATCTACTAGAGCTATCGATTAATTAGTATACCGACTAAAGATATCGATTAATTAGAATACCTACTAGAGATATCGATTAAATAGTATACCTACTAGAGATAGATATAGATTAATTTGAATATCGACTAGAGATATCGATTAATTAGTATACCTAATGGAGATATCGATTAATTAGTATACGTACTAGAGATATCGATTGATTAGTATATCTACTAGAGATATCGATTAATTAGAACATGTCGACTAGAGATATCGATTGATTAGAATATGTACTAGAGATATTGATTAATTAGAATATCGACTAGAGATATCGATTAATTAGTATACCCACTGGAGATATCGATTAATTAGTATACCTACTAGAGATATCGATTAATTAGAATATCGACTGGAGAAATCGATGATATTAGAATATCGACTAGAGATATCGATTAATTAGTATACCCACTGGAGATATCGATTAATTACAATATCGACTGGAGAAATCGATGATATTAGAATATCGACTAGAGATATCGATTAATTAGTATATCTACTGGAGATATCGATTAATTAGTATACCTAATAGAGCTATCGATTAATTAGTATACCTATTAGAGATATCGATTAATTTGTATACCTACTGGAGATATCGATTAATTGGAATATTGACTAGAGATATCGATTAATTAGTATACCTACAGGAGATATCGATTAATTAGTATACGTACTAGAGATATCGATTAATTAGTATACCTACTAGGGATATCGATTAATTAGAATACCTACTAGGGATATAGATTGATTGGAATATCTACTAGAGATATCGATTAATTAGTATACCTACTAGAGATATCGATTAATTAGTATACCTACTAGAGATATCGATTGATTCGAATATCTACTAGAGATATCGATTAATTAGTATACCTACTGGAGATATCTATTAATTAGTATACCTACTAGGGATATCGATGAATTAGAGTACCTACTAGATATATCGATTAATTAGTATACCTACTAGAGATATCGATTAATTAGAATATCGACTGGAGAAATCGATGATAATAGAATATCTACTAGTGATATAGATTAATTAGAACATCTACTAGAGATATCGATTAATTAGTATACCGACTAAAGATATCGATTAATTAGAATACCTACTAGAGATATCGATTAAATAGTATACCTACTAGAGATATCGATTAATTAGAATATCGACTGGGGAAATCGATGATAATAGAATATCTACTAGTGATATCGATTAATTAGAACATCTACTAGAGATATCGATTAATTAGTATACCTAATGGAGATATCGATTAATTAGTATACCTACTAGAGATATCGATTGATTAGTATATCTACTAGAGATATCGATTAATTAGAACATGTCGACTAGAGATATCGATTGATTAGAATATGTACTAGAGATATTGATTAATTAGAATATCGACTAGAGATATCGATTAATTAGTATACCCACTGGAGATATCGATTAATTAGTATACCTACTAGAGATATCGATTAATTTGAATATCGACTGGAGAAATCGATGATATTAGAATATCGACTAGAGATATCGATTAATTAGTATACCCACTGGAGATATCGATTAATTAGTATACCTACTAAAGATATCGATTAATTAGAGTATCGACTAGAGATATAGATTAATTAGAATATCGACTGGAGAAATCGATGATATTAGAATATCTACTACTGATATCGATTAATTAGAATATCTACTAGAGCTATCGATTAATTAGTATACCTATTAGAGATATCGATTAATTACAATACCTACTAGAGATATCGATTATTTAGCATACCTACTAGAGATATCGATTAATTTGTATACCTACTGGAGATATCGATTAATTGGAATATTGACTAGAGATATCGATTAATTAGTATACGTACTAGAGATATCGATTAATTAGTATAACTACTAGGGATATCGATTAATTAGAATACCTACTAGGGATATTGATTAATTGGAATATCTACTAGAGATATCGATTAATTACAATACCTACTAAAGATATCGATTAATTAGAATACCTACTAGAGATATCGATTAATTAGTATACCTACTAGAGATATCGATTATTTAGAGTATCGACTAGAGATATCGATTAATTAGAACATGTCGACTAGAGATATCGATTGATTAGAATATGTACTAGAGATATTGATTAATTAGAATATCGACTAGAGATATCGATTAATTAGTATACCTAATGGAGATATCGATTAATTAGTATACCTACTAGAGATATCGATTGATTAGTATATCTACTAGAGATATCGATTAATTAGAACATGTCGACTAGAGATATCGATTGATTAGAATATGTACTAGAGATATTGATTAATTAGAATATCGACTAGAGATATCGATTAATTAGTATACCCACTGGAGATATCGATTAATTAGTATACCTAATGGAGATATCGATTAATTAGTATACGTACTAGAGATATCGATTGATTAGTATATCTACTAGAGATATCGATTAATTAGAACATGTCGACTAGAGATATCGATTGATTAGAATATGTACTATAGATATTGATTAATTAGAATATCGACTAGAGATATCGATTAATTAGTATACCCACTGGAGATATCGATTAATTAGTATACCTACTAGAGATATCGATTAATTAGAATATCGACTGGAGAAATCGATGATATTAGAATATCGACTAGAGATATCGATTAATTAGTATACCCACTGGAGATATCGATTAATTAGTATACCTACTAAAGATATCGATTAATTAGAATACCTCCTAGTGATTGATTATCTCTAGTAAGAGATATCGATTAATTAGTATACCTACTAGAGATATCGATTAATTAGAGTATCGACTAGAGATATAGATTAATTAGTATACCTACTAGAGATATCGATTAATTAGTATACCTACTAGTGATATCGATTAATTAGAATATCTACTAGAGCTATCGATTTATTAGTATACCTACTAGAGATATCGATAATTAGTATACCTACTAGAGATATCGATTAATTAGAATATCGACTGGAGAAATCGATGATATTAGAATATCGACTAGAGATATCGATTAATTAGAATACCTACTAGAGCTATCGATTAAATAGTATACCTATTAGAGATATAGATTAATTTGTATACCTACTGGAGATATCGATTATTTGGAATATTGACTAGAGATATCGATTAATTAGTATACCTACAGGAGATATCGATTAATTAGTATACGTACTAGAGATATCGATTAATTAGTACACCTACTAGGGATATTGATTAATTGGAATATCTACTAGAGATATCGATTAATTAGTATACCTACTAAAGATATCGATTAATTAGAATACCTACTAGAGATATCGATTAATTAGTATACCTACTAGAGATATCGATAATTAGTATACCTACTAGAGATATCGATTAATTAGAATATCGACTGGAGAAATCGATGATATTAGAATATCGACTAGAGATATCGATTAATTAGAATACCTACTAGAGCTATCGATTAAATAGTATACCTATTAGAGATATCGATTAATTACAATACCTAATAGAGATATCGATTATTTAGTATACCTACTAGAGATATCGATTAATTTGTATACCTACTGGTGATATCGATTAATTAGAATATCTACTAGAGGTATCGAATAATTAGTATAATTACTAGGGATATCGATTAATTGGAATATCTACTAGAGATATCGATTTATTAGTATACCTACTAAAGATATCGATTAATTAGAATACCAACTAGAGATATCGATTAATTAGTATACCTACTAGGGATATCGATTAATTAGAATACCTACTAGAGATATCGATAATTAGTATACCTACTAGAGATATCGATAATTAGTATACCTACTAGAGATATCGATTAATTAGTATACCTACTAGAGATATCGATTAATTAGTATACCTACTAGAGATATCGATTAATTAGAATATCTACTAGAGGTATCGATTAATTAGTATAATTACTAGGGATATCGATTAATTGGAATATCTACTAGAGATATCGATTTATTAGTATACCTACTAAAGATATCGATTAATTAGAATACCTACTAGAGATATCGATTAATTAGAGTATCGACTAGAGATATCGATTAATTAGTATACCTACTAGAGATATCGATTAATTAGTATACCTACTAGAGATATCGATTAATTAGTATACCTACTAGGGATATCGATTAATTAGAATACCTACTAGGGATATTGATTAATTGGAATATCTACTAGAGATATCGATTAATTAGTATACCTACTAAAGATATCGATTAATTAGAATACCTACTAGAGATATCGATTAATTAGTATACCTACTAGAGATATCGATTAATTAGAGTATCTACTAGAGATATCGATTAATTAGTATACCTACTAGAGATATCGATTGATTCGAATATCTACTAGAGATATCGATTAATTAGTATACCTACTAGAGATATCGATTAATTAGTATACCTACTGGAGATATCTATTAATTAGTATACCTACTAGGGATATCGATGAATTAGAATACCTACTAGATATATCGATTAATTAGTATACCTACTAGAGATATCGATTAATTAGAATATCTACTAGAGATATCGATAAATTAGTATGCCTAATGGAGATATAGATTAATTAGTATACCTACTAGAGATATCGATTAATTAGTATACCTACTAGGGATATCGATTAATTAGAATACCTACTAGAGATATCGATAATTAGTATACCTACTAGAGATATCGATTAATTAGTATACCTACTAGAGATATCGATTAATTAGTAAACCTACTAGAGATATCGATTAATTAGAATATCTACTAGAGGTATCGATTAATTAGTATAATTACTAGGGATATCGATTAATTGGAATATCTACTAGAGATATCGATTTATTAGTATACCTACTAAAGATATCGATTAATTAGAATACCTACTAGAGATATCGATTAATTAGAGTATCGACTAGAGATATAGATTAATTAGTATACCTACTAGAGATATCGATTAATTAGTATACCTACTAGAGATATCGATTAATTAGTATACCTACTGGAGATATCGATTAATTAGAATACGTACTAGAGATATCGATTAATTAGAATACCTACTAGGGATATTGATTAATTGGAATATCTACTAGAGATATCGATTAATTAGTATACCTACTAAAGATATCGATTAATTAGAATACCTACTAGAGATATCGATTAATTAGTATACCTACTAGAGATATCGATTAATTAGAGTATCTACTAGAGATATCGATTAATTAGTATACCTACTAGAGATATCGATTGATTCGAATATCTACTAGAGATATCGATTAATTAGTATACCTACTAGAGATATCGATTAATTAGTATACCTACTGGAGATATCTATTAATTAGTATACCTACTAGGGATATCGATGAATTAGAATACCTACTAGATATATCGATTAATTAGTATACCTACTAGAGATATCGATTAATTAGAATATCTACTAGAGATATCGATAAATTAGTATACCTAATGGAGATATCGATTAATTAGTATACCTACTAGAGATATCGATTAATTAGAATATCGACTGGAGAAATCGATGATATTAGAATATCTACTAGTGATATCGATTAATTAGAACATCTACTAGAGCTATCGATTAATTAGTATACCGACTAAAGATATCGATTAATTAGAATACCTACTAGAGATATCGATTAATTAGAACATGTCGACTGGAGAAATCGATGATATTAGAATATCTACTAGTGATATCGATTAATTACAATATCGATTGGAGAAATCGATGATATTAGAATATCGACTAGAGATATCGATTAATTAGTATACCCACTGGAGATATCGATTAATTAGTATACCTACTAGAGATATAGATTAATTTGTATACCTACTGGAGATATCGATTAATTGGAATATTGACTAGAGATATCGATTAATTAGTATACCTACAGGAGATATCGATTAATTAGTATACGTACTAGAGATATCGATTGATTAGTATATCTACTAGAGATATCGATTAATTAGAACATGTCGACTGGAGAAATCGATGATATTAGAATATCTACTAGTGATATCGATTAATTACAATATCGACTGGAGAAATCGATGATATTAGAATATCGACTAGAGATATCGATTAATTAGTATACCCACTGGAGATATCGATTAATTAGTATACCTACTAGAGATATAGATTAATTTGTATACCTACTAAAGATATCGATTAATTGGAATACCTACTAGGGATATCGATTAATTAGTATACCCACTGGAGATATCGATTAATTAGTATACCTACTAGAGATATCGATTAATTAGAATATCGACTGGAGAAATCGATGATATTAGAATATCTACTAGTGATATCGATTAATTACAATACCTACTTGTGATATCGATTATTTAGTATACCTACTAGAGATATAGATTAATTTGTATACCTACTGGAGATATCGATTAATTGGAATATTGACTAGAGATATCGATTAATTAGTATACCTACAGGAGATATCGATTAATTAGTATACGTACTAGGGATATCGATTAATTAGTATACCTACTAGGGATATCGATTAATTAGAATACCTACTAGGGATATTGATTAATTGGAATATCTACTAGAGATATCGATTAATTAGAACATGTCGACTAGAGATATCGATTGATTAGAATATGTACTAGAGATATCGATTAATTAGAATATCGACTAGAGATATCGATTAATTAGTATACCCACTGGAGATATCGATTAATTAGTATACCTACTAGAGATATCGATTAATTAGAATATCGACTGGAGAAATCGATGATAATAGAATATCTACTAGTGATATCGATTAATTAGAACATCTACTAGAGATATCGATTAATTAGTATACCGACTAAAGATATCGATTAATTAGAATACCTACTAGAGATATCGATTAAATAGTATACCTACTAGAGATATCGATTAATTAGAATATCGACTGGAGAAATCGATGATAATAGAATATCTACTAGTGATATCGATTAATTAGAACATCTACTAGAGATATCGATTAATTAGTATACCTAATGGAGATATCGATTAATTAGTATACGTACTAGAGATATCGATTGATTAGTATATCTACTAGAGATATCGATTAATTAGAACATGTCGACTAGAGATATCGATTGATTAGAATATGTACTAGAGATATTGATTAATTAGAATATCGACTAGAGATATCGATTAATTAGTATACCCACTGGAGATATCGATTTATTAGTATACCTACTAGAGATATCGATTAATTAGAATATCGACTGGAGAAATCGATGATATTAGAATATCGACTAAAGATATCGATTAATTAGTATAACCACTGGAGATATCGATTAATTAGTATACCTACTAAAGATATCGATTAATTAGTATACCTACTAGAGATATCGATTAATTAGTATACCTACTAGAGATATCGATTAATTAGAGTATCGACTAGAGATATAGATTAATTAGTATACCTACTAGAGATATCGATTAATTAGTATACCTACTAGTGATATCGATTAATTAGAATATCTACTAGAGCTATCGATTTATTAGTATACCTACTAGAGATATCGATTAATTACAATACCTACTAGTGATATCGATTATTTAGTATACCTATTAGAGATATAGATTAATTTGTATACCTACTGGAGATATCAATTAATTGGAATATTGACTAGAGATATCGATTAATTAGTATACCTACAGGAGATATCGATTAATTAGTATACGTACTAGAGATATCGATTAATTAGTACACCTACTAGGGATATCGATTAATTAGAATACCTACTAGGGATATTGATTAATTGGAATATCTACTAGAGATATCGATTAATTAGTATACCTACTAAAGATATCGATTAATTAGTATACCTTCTAGAGATATCGATAATTAGTATACCTACTAGAGATATCGATTAATTAGTATACCTACTAGAGATATCGATTAATTAGTATACCTACTAGAGATATCGATTAATTAGAATATCGACTGGAGAAATCGATGATATTAGAATATCGACTAGAGATATCGATTAATTAGTATACCTACAGGAGATATCGATTAATTAGTATACGTACTAGAGATATCGATTAATTAGTATACCTACTAGGGATATCGATTAATTAGAATACCTACTAGGGATATTGATTAATTGGAATATCTACTAGAGATATCGATTAATTAGTATACCTACTAAAGATATCGATTAATTAGAATACCTACTAGAGATATCGATTAATTAGTATACCTACTAGAGATATCGATTAATTAGAGTATTGACTAGAGATATCGATTAATTAGTATACCTACTAGAGATATCGATTAATTAGTATACCTACTAGAGATATCGATTGATTCGAATATCTACTAGAGATAACGATTAATTAGTATACCTACTGGAGATATCTATTAATTAGTATACCTACTAGGGATATCGATGAATTAGAATACCTACTAGATATATCGATTAATTAGTATACCTACTAGAGATATCGATTAATTAGAATATCGACTGGAGAAATCGATGATAATAGAATATCTACTAGTGATATCGATTAATTAGAACATCTACTAGAGCTATCGATTAATTAGTATACCGACTAAAGATATCGATTAATTAGAATACCTACTAGAGATATCGATTAAATAGTATACCTACTAGAGATATCGATTAATTAGAGTATCGACTAGAGATATCGATTAATTAGTATACCTACTAGAGATATCGATTAATTAGAATATCGACTGGAGAAATCGATGATAATAGAATATCTACTAGTGATATCGATTAATTAGAACATCTACTAGAGATATCGATTAATTAGTATACCGACTAAAGATATCGATTAATTAGAATACCTACTAGAGATATCGATTAAATAGTATACCTACTAGAGATATCGATTAATTAGAATATCGACTGGAGAAATCGATGATAATAGAATATCTACTAGTGATATCGATTAATTAGAACATCTACTAGAGATATCGATTAATTAGTATACCTAATGGAGATATCGATTAATTAGTATAGGTACTAGAGATATCGATTGATTAGTATATCTACTAGAGATATCGATTAATTAGAACATGTCGACTAGAGATATCGATTGATTAGAATATGTACTAGAGATATTGATTAATTAGAATATCGACTAGAGATATCGATTAATTAGTACACCCACTGGAGATATCGATTTATTAGTATACCTACTAGAGATATCGATTAATTAGAATATCGACTGGAGAAATCGATGATATTAGAATATCGACTAGAGATATCGATTAATTAGTATAACCACTGGAGATATCGATTAATTAGTATACCTACTAAAGATATCGATTAATTAGTATACCTACTAGAGATATCGATTAATTAGTATACCTACTAGAGATATCGATTAATTAGAGTATCGACTAGAGATATAGATTAATTAGTATACCTACTAGAGATATCGATTAATTAGTATACCTACTAGTGATATCGATTAATTAGAATATCTACTAGAGCTATCGATTTATTAGTATACCTACTAGAGATATCGATTAATTACAATACCTACTAGTGATATCGATTATTTAGTATACCTATTAGAGATATAGATTAATTTGTATACCTACTGGAGATATCGATTAATTGGAATATTGACTAGAGATATCGATTAATTAGTATACCTACAGGAGATATCGATTAATTAGTATACGTACTAGAGATATCGATTAATTAGTACACCTACTAGGGATATCGATTAATTAGAATACCTACTAGGGATATTGATTAATTGGAATATCTACTAGAGATATCGATTAATTAGTATACCTACTAAAGATATCGATTAATTAGTATACCTACTAGAGATATCGATAATTAGTATACCTACTAGAGATATCGATTAATTAGTATACCTACTAGAGATATCGATTAATTAGTATACCTACTAGAGATATCGATTAATTAGAATATCGACTGGAGAAATCGATGATATTAGAATATCGACTAGAGATATCGATTAATTAGTATACCTACTAGAGATATCGATTAATTAGAATACCTACTAGAGATATCGATATCGATAATTAGTATACATACTAGAGATATCGATAATTAGTATACCTACTAGAGATATCGATTAATTAGTATACCTACTAGAGATATCGATTAATAAGTATACCTACTAGAGATATCGATTAATTAGAATATCTACTAGAGGTATCGATTAATTAGTATAATTACTAGGGATATCGATTAATTGGAATATCTACTAGAGATATCGATTTATTAGTATACCTACTAAAGATATCGATTAATTAGAATACCTACTAGAGATATCGATTAATTAGTATACCTACTAAAGATATCGATTAATTAGAATACCTACTAGAGATATCGATTAATTAGTATACCTACTGGAGATATCTATTAATTAGTATACCTACTAGGGATATCGATGAATTAGAATACCTACTAGATATATCGATTAATTAGTATACCTACTAGAGATATCGATTAATTAGAATATCTACTAGAGATATCGATTAATTAGTATACCTACTAGAGATATCGATTAATTAGTATACCTACTGGAGATATCGATTAATTAGTATACCTACTAGATATATCGATTAATTAGTATACCTACTAGAGATATCGATTAATTAGAATACCTACTAGAGATATCGATTAAATAGTATACCTACTAGAGATATCGATTAATTAGAGTATCGACTAGAGATATCGATTAATTAGTATACCTACTAGAGATAGATATAGATTAATTAGTATACCTACTGGAGATATCGATTAATTAGAATACGTACTAGAGATATCGATTAATTAGTATACCTACTAGGGATATCGATTAATTAGAATACCTACTAGGGATATTGATTAATTGGAATATCTACTAGAGATATCGATTAATTAGTATACCTACTAAAGATATCGATTAATTAGAATACCTACTAGAGATATCGATTAATTAGTATACCTACTAGAGATATCGATTAATTAGAATATCTACTAGTGATATCGATTAATTAGAACATCTACTAGAGCTATCGATTAATTAGTATACCGACTAAAGATATCGATTAATTAGAATACCTACTAGAGATATCGATTAAATAGTATACCTACTAGAGATAGATATAGATTAATTTGATTATCGACTAGAGATATCGATTAATTAGTATACCTAATGGAGATATCGATTAATTAGTATACGTACTAGAGATATCGATTGATTAGTATATCTACTAGAGATATCGATTAATTAGAACATGTCGACTAGAGATATCGATTGATTAGAATATGTACTAGAGATATTGATTAATTAGAATATCGACTAGAGATATCGATTAATTAGTATACCCACTGGAGATATCGATTAATTAGTATACCTACTAGAGATATCGATTAATTAGAATATCGACTGGAGGAATCGATGATATTAGAATATCGACTAGAGATATCGATTAATTAGTATACCCACTGGAGATATCGATTAATTAGTATACCTACTAGAGATATAGATTAATTCGTATACCTACTGGAGATATCGATTAATTGGAATATTGACTAGAGATATCGATGAATTAGAACATGTCGACTAGAGATATCGATTGATTAGAATAAGTACTAGAGATATCGGTTAATTAGAATATCGACTAGAGATATCGATTAATTAGTATACCCACTGGAGATATCGATTAATTAGTATACCTACTAGAAATATCGATTAATTAGAATATCGACTGGAGAAATCGATGATATTAGAATATCTACTAGTGATATCGATTAATTACAATACCTACTTGTGATATCGATTATTTAGTATACCTACTAGAGATATAGATTAATTTGTATACCTACTGGAGATATCGATTAATTGGAATATTGACTAGAGATATCGATTAATTAGTAAACCTACAGGAGATATCGATTAATTAGAATATCGACTGGAGAAATCGATGATAATAGAATATCTACTAGTGATATCGATTAATTAGAACATGTCGACTAGAGATATCGATTGATTAGAATATGTACTAGAGATATCGATTAATTAGAATATCGACTAGAGATATCGATTAATTAGTATACCTACTAGAGATATCGATTAATTGGAATATTGACTAGAGATATCGATTAATTAGTATACCTACAGGAGATATCGATTAATTAGTATACGTACTAGAGATATCGATTAATTAGTACACCTACTAGGGATATCGATTAATTAGAATACCTACTAGGGATATTGATTAATTGGAATATCTACTAGAGATATCGATTAATTAGTATACCTACTAAAGATATCGATTAATTAGAATACCTACTAGAGATATCGATTAATTAGTATACCTACTAGAGATATCGATAATTAGTATACCTACTAGAGATATCGATTAATTAGTATACCTACTAGAGATATCGATAATTAGTATACCTACTAGAGATATCGATTAATTAGTATATCGACTGGAGAAATCGATGATATTAGAATATCGACTAGAGATATCGATTAATTAGTATACCTACTAGAGATGTCGATTAATTAGTATACCTACTAGAGATATCGATTGATTCGAATATCTACTAGAGATATCGATTAATTAGAACATGTCGTCTAGAGATATCGATTGATTAGAATATCTACTAGAGATATCGCTTATTTAGAACATCGACTTAATTAGAATATCGACTGGAGAAATCGATGATATAAGAATATCTACTAGTGATATCGATTAATTAGAATATCTACTAGAGCTATCGATTAAATAGTATACCTATTAGAGATATCGATTAATTACAATACCTAATAGAGATATCGATTATTTAGTATACCTGCTAGAGATATCGATTAATTTGTATACCTACTGGTGATATCGATTAATTAGAATATCTACTAGAGGTATCGATTAATTAGTATAATTACTAGGGATATCGATTAATTGGAATATCTACTAGAGATATCGATTTATTAGTATACCTACTAAAGATATCGATTAATTAGAATACCTACTAGAGATATCGATTAATTAGAGTATCGACTAGAGATATCGATTAATTAGTATACCTACTAGAGATATCGATTAATTAGTATACCTACTAGAGATATCGATTAATTAGTATACCTACTAGGGATATCGATTAATTAGAATACCTACTAGAGATATCGATAATTAGTATACCTACTAGAGATATCGATAATTAGTATACCTACTAGAGATATCGATTAATTAGTATACCTACTAGAGATATCGATTAATTAGTATACCTACTAGAGATATCGATTAATTAGAATATCTACTAGAGGTATCGATTAATTAGTATAATTACTAGGGATATCGATTAATTGGAATATCTACTAGAGATATCGATTTATTAGTATACCTACTAAAGATATCGATTAATTAGAATACCTACTAGAGATATCGATTAATTAGAGTATCGACTAGAGATATCGATTAATTAGTATACCTACTAGAGATATCGATTAATTAGTATACCTACTAGAGATATCGATTAATTAGTATACCTACTGGAGATATCGATTAATTAGAATACGTACTAGAGATATCGATTAATTAGTATACCTACTAGGGATATCGATTAATTAGAATACCTACTAGGGATATTGATTAATTGGAATATCTACTAGAGATATCGATTAATTAGTATACCTACTAAAGATATCGATTAATTAGAATACCTACTAGAGATATCGATTAATTAGTATACCTACTAGAGATATCGATTAATTAGAGTATCTACTAGAGATATCGATTAATTAGTATACCTACTAGAGATATCGATTAATTAGTATACCTACTAGAGATATCGATTGATTCGAATATCTACTAGAGATATCGATTAATTAGTATACCTACTAGAGATATCGATTAATTAGTATACCTACTGGAGATATCTATTAATTAGTATACCTACTAGGGATATCGATAAATTAGTATACCTAATGGAGATATCGATTAATTAGTATACCTACTAGAGATATCGATTAATTAGAGTATCGACTAGAGATATCGATTAATTAGAATACGTACTAGAGATATCGATTAATTAGTATACCTACTAGGGATATCGATTAATTAGAATACCTACTAGGGATATTGATTAATTGGAATATCTACTAGAGATATCGATTAATTAGTATACCTACTAAAGATATCGATTAATTAGAATACCTACTAGAGATATCGATTAATTAGTATACCTACTAGAGATATGGATTAATAAGAATATCTACTAGTGATATCGATTAATTAGAACATCTACTAGAGCTATCGATTGATTAGTATACCGACTAAAGATATCGATTAATTAGAATACCTACTAGAGATATCGATTAAATAGTATACCTACTAGAGATAGATATAGATTAATTTGATTATCGACTAGAGATATCGATTAATTAGTATACCTAATGGAGATATCGATTAATTAGTATACGTACTAGAGATATCGATTGATTAGTATATCTACTAGAGATATCGATTAATTAGAACATGTCGACTAGAGATATCGATTAATTAGAATATCGACTGGAGGAATCGATGATATTAGAATATCGACTAGAGATATCGATTAATTAGTATACCCACTGGAGATATCGATTAATTAGTATACCTACTAGAGATATAGATTAATTTGTATACCTACTGGAGATATCGATTAATTGGAATATTGACTAGAGATATCGATTAATTAGAACATGTCGACTAGAGATATCGATTGATTAGAATATGTACTAGAGATATCGATTAATTAGAATATCGACTAGAGATATCGATTAATTAGTATACCCACTGGAGATATCGATTAATTAGTATACCTACTAGAGATATCGATTAATTAGAATATCGACTGGAGAAATCGATGATTTTAGAATATCTACTAGTGATATCGATTAATTACAATACCTACTTGTGATATCGATTATTTAGTATACCTACTAGAGATATAGATTAATTTGTATACCTACTGGAGATATCGATTAATTGGAATATTGACTAGAGATATCGATTAATTAGTATACCTACAGGAGATATCGATTAATTAGAATATCGACTGGAGAAATCGATGATAATAGAATATCTACTAGTGATATCGATTAATTAGAACATGTCGACTAGAGATATCGATTGATTAAAATATGTACTAGAGATATCGATTAATTAGAATATCGACTAGAGATATCGATTAATTAGTATACCTACTAGAGATATCGATTAATTACAATACCTACTAGTGATATCGATTATTTAGTATACCTATTAGAGATATAGATTAATTTGTATACCTACTGGAGATATCGATTAATTTGAATATTGTCTAGAGATATCGATTAATTAGTATACCTACAGGAGATATCGATTAATTAGTATACGTACTAGAGATATCGATTAATTAGTACACCTACTAGGGATATCGATTAATTAGAATACCTACTAGGGATATTGATTAATTGGAATATCTACTAGAGATATCGATTAATTAGTATACCTACTAAAGATATCGATTAATTAGAATACCTACTAGAGATATCGATTAATTAGTATACCTACTAGAGATATCGATAATTAGTATACCTACTAGAGATATCGATTAATTAGTATACCTACTAGAGATATAGATAATTAGTATACCTACTAGAGATATCGATTAATTAGTATATCGACTGGAGAAATCGATGATATTAGAATATCGACTAGAGATATCGATTAATTAGTATACCTACTAGAGATGTCGATTAATTAGTATACCTACTAGAGATATCGATTGATTCGAATATCTACTAGAAATATCGATTAATTAGAACATGTCGTCTAGAGATATCGATTGATTAGAATATCTACTAGAGATATCGCTTATTTAGAACATCGACTTAATTAGAATATCGACTGGAGAAATCGATGATATAAGAATATCTACTAGTGATATCGATTAATTAGAATATCTACTAGAGCTATCGATTAAATAGTATACCTATTAGAGATATCGATTAATTACAATACCTAATAGAGATATCGATTATTTAGTATACCTACTAGAGATATCGATTAATTTGTATACCTACTGGTGATATCGATTAATTAGAATATCTACTAGAGGTATCGATTAATTAGTATAATTACTAGGGATATCGATTAATTGGAATATCTACTAGAGATATCGATTTATTAGTATACCTACTAAAGATATCGATTAATTAGAATACCTACTAGAGATATCGATTAATTAGAGTATCGACTAGAGATATCGATTAATTAGTATACCTACTAGAGATATCGATTAATTAGTATACCTACTAGAGATATCGATTAATTAGTATACCTACTAGAGATATCGATTGATTCGAATATCTACTAGAGATATCGATTAATTAGTATACCTACTAGAGATATCGATTAATTAGTATACCTACTGGAGATATCTATTAATTAGTATACCTACTAGGGATATCGATAAATTAGTATACCTAATGGAGATATCGATTAATTGGTATACCTACGAGATATCGATTAATTAGAGTATCGACTAGAGATATCGATTAATTAGTATACCTACTAGAGATATCGATTAATTAGTATACCTACTAGAGATATCGATTAATTAGTATACCTACTGGAGATATCGATTAATTAGAATACGTACTAGAGATATCGATTAATTAGTATACCTACTAGGGATATCGATTAATTAGAATACCTACTAGGGATATTGATTAATTGGAATATCTACTAGAGATATCGATTAATTAGTATACCTACTAAAGATATCGATTAATTAGAATACCTACTAGAGATATCGATTAATTAGTATACCTACTAGAGATATCGATTAATTAGAATATCTACTAGTGATATCGATTAATTAGAACATCTACTAGAGCTATCGATTAATTAGTATACCGACTAAAGATATCGATTAATTAGAATACCTACTAGAGATATCGATTAAATAGTATACCTACTAGAGATAGATATAGATTAATTTGATTATCGACTAGAGATATCGATTAATTAGTATACCTAATGGAGATATCGATTAATTAGTATACGTACTAGAGATATCGATTGATTAGTATATCTACTAGAGATATCGATTAATTAGAACATGTCGACTAGAGATATCGATTGATTAGAATATGTACTAGAGATATTGATTAATTAGAATATCGACTAGAGATATCGATTAATTAGTATACCCACTGGAGATATCGATTAATTAGTATACCTACTAGAGATATCGATTAATTAGAATATCGACTGGAGAAATCGATGATATTAGAATATCGACTAGAGATATCGATTAATTAGTATACCCACTGGAGATATCGATTAATTAGTATACCTACTAGAGATATCGATTAATTAGTATATCTACTGGAGATATCGATTAATTAGTATACCTAATAGAGCTATCGATTAATTAGTATACCTATTAGAGATATCGATTAATTTGTATACCTACTAGAGATATCGATTAATTGGAATATTGACTAGAGATATCGATTAATTAGAGTATCGACTAGAGATATCGATTAATTAGTATACCTACTAGAGATATCGATTAATTAGTATACCTACTAGAGATATCGATTAATTAGTATACCTACTGGAGATATTGATTAATTAGAATATCGACTGGAGAAATCGATGATATTAGAATATCTACTAGTGATATCGATTAATTACAATACCTACTAGTGATATCGATTATTTAGTATACCTACTAGAGATATAGATTAATTTGTATACCTACTGGAGATATCGATTAATTGGAATATTGACTAGAGATATCGATTAATTAGTATACCTACAGGAGATATCGATTAATTAGTATACGTACTAGAGATATCGATTAATTAGTATACCTACTAGGGATATCGATTAATTAGAATACCTACTAGGGATATTGATTAATTGGAATATCTACTAGAGATATCGATTAATTAGTATACCTACTAAAGATATCGATTAATTAGAATAACTACTAGAGATATCGATTAATTAGTATACCTACTGGAGATATCTATTAATTAGTATACCTACTAGGGATATCGATGAATTAGAATACCTACTAGAGATATCGATTAATTAGAGTATCGACTAGAGATATCGATTAATTAGTATACCTACTAGAGATATCGATTAATTAGTATACCTACTAGAGATATCGATTAATTAGTATACCTACTAGGGATATCGATTAATTAGAATACCTACTAGAGATATCGATAATTAGTATACCTACTAGAGATATCGATAATTAGTATACCTACTAGAGATATCGATTAATTAGTATACCTACTAGAGATATCGATTAATTAGTATACCTACTAGAGATATCGATTAATTAGAATATCTACTAGAGGTATCGATTAATTAGTATAATTACTAGGGATATCGATTAATTGGAATATCTACTAGAGATATCGATTTATTAGTATACCTACTAAAGATATCGATTAATTAGAATACCTACTAGAGATATCGATTAATTAGAGTATCGACTAGAGATATCGATTAATTAGTATACCTACTAGAGATATCGATTAATTAGTATACCTACTAGAGATATCGATTAATTAGTATACCTACTGGAGATATCGATTAATTAGAATACGTACTAGAGATATCGATTAATTAGTATACCTACTAGGGATATCGATTAATTAGAATACCTACTAGGGATATTGATTAATTGGAATATCTACTAGAGATATCGATTAATTAGTATACCTACTAAAGATATCGATTAATTAGAATACCTACTAGAGATATCGATTAATTAGTATACCTACTAGAGATATCGATTAATTAGAGTATCTACTAGAGATATCGATTAATTAGTATACCTACTAGAGATATCGATTAATTAGTATACCTACTAGAGATATCGATTGATTCGAATATCTACTAGAGATATCGATTAATTAGTATACCTACTAGAGATATCGATTAATTAGTATACCTACTGGAGATATCTATTAATTAGTATACCTACTAGGGATATCGATAAATTAGTATACCTAATGGAGATATCGATTAATTAGTATACCTACTAGAGATATCGATTAATTAGAGTATCGACTAGAGATATCGATTAATTAGAATACGTACTAGAGATATCGATTAATTAGTATACCTACTAGGGATATCGATTAATTAGAATACCTACTAGGGATATTGATTAATTGGAATATCTACTAGAGATATCGATTAATTAGTATACCTACTAAAGATATCGATTAATTAGAATACCTACTAGAGATATCGATTAATTAGTATACCTACTAGAGATATGGATTAATAAGAATATCTACTAGTGATATCGATTAATTAGAACATCTACTAGAGCTATCGATTGATTAGTATACCGACTAAAGATATCGATTAATTAGAATACCTACTAGAGATATCGATTAAATAGTATACCTACTAGAGATAGATATAGATTAATTTGATTATCGACTAGAGATATCGATTAATTAGTATACCTAATGGAGATATCGATTAATTAGTATACGTACTAGAGATATCGATTGATTAGTATATCTACTAGAGATATCGATTAATTAGAACATGTCGACTAGAGATATCGATTAATTAGAATATCGACTGGAGGAATCGATGATATTAGAATATCGACTAGAGATATCGATTAATTAGTATACCCACTGGAGATATCGATTAATTAGTATACCTACTAGAGATATAGATTAATTTGTATACCTACTGGAGATATCGATTAATTGGAATATTGACTAGAGATATCGATTAATTAGAACATGTCGACTAGAGATATCGATTGATTAGAATATGTACTAGAGATATCGATTAATTAGAATATCGACTAGAGATATCGATTAATTAGTATACCCACTGGAGATATCGATTAATTAGTATACCTACTAGAGATATCGATTAATTAGAATATCGACTGGAGAAATCGATGATTTTAGAATATCTACTAGTGATATCGATTAATTACAATACCTACTTGTGATATCGATTATTTAGTATACCTACTAGAGATATAGATTAATTTGTATACCTACTGGAGATATCGATTAATTGGAATATTGACTAGAGATATCGATTAATTAGTATACCTACAGGAGATATCGATTAATTAGAATATCGACTGGAGAAATCGATGATAATAGAATATCTACTAGTGATATCGATTAATTAGAACATGTCGACTAGAGATATCGATTGATTAAAATATGTACTAGAGATATCGATTAATTAGAATATCGACTAGAGATATCGATTAATTAGTATACCTACTAGAGATATCGATTAATTACAATACCTACTAGTGATATCGATTATTTAGTATACCTATTAGAGATATAGATTAATTTGTATACCTACTGGAGATATCGATTAATTTGAATATTGTCTAGAGATATCGATTAATTAGTATACCTACAGGAGATATCGATTAATTAGTATACGTACTAGAGATATCGATTAATTAGTACACCTACTAGGGATATCGATTAATTAGAATACCTACTAGGGATATTGATTAATTGGAATATCTACTAGAGATATCGATTAATTAGTATACCTACTAAAGATATCGATTAATTAGAATACCTACTAGAGATATCGATTAATTAGTATACCTACTAGAGATATCGATAATTAGTATACCTACTAGAGATATCGATTAATTAGTATACCTACTAGAGATATAGATAATTAGTATACCTACTAGAGATATCGATTAATTAGTATATCGACTGGAGAAATCGATGATATTAGAATATCGACTAGAGATATCGATTAATTAGTATACCTACTAGAGATGTCGATTAATTAGTATACCTACTAGAGATATCGATTGATTCGAATATCTACTAGAAATATCGATTAATTAGAACATGTCGTCTAGAGATATCGATTGATTAGAATATCTACTAGAGATATCGCTTATTTAGAACATCGACTTAATTAGAATATCGACTGGAGAAATCGATGATATAAGAATATCTACTAGTGATATCGATTAATTAGAATATCTACTAGAGCTATCGATTAAATAGTATACCTATTAGAGATATCGATTAATTACAATACCTAATAGAGATATCGATTATTTAGTATACCTACTAGAGATATCGATTAATTTGTATACCTACTGGTGATATCGATTAATTAGAATATCTACTAGAGGTATCGATTAATTAGTATAATTACTAGGGATATCGATTAATTGGAATATCTACTAGAGATATCGATTTATTAGTATACCTACTAAAGATATCGATTAATTAGAATACCTACTAGAGATATCGATTAATTAGAGTATCGACTAGAGATATCGATTAATTAGTATACCTACTAGAGATATCGATTAATTAGTATACCTACTAGAGATATCGATTAATTAGTATACCTACTAGAGATATCGATTGATTCGAATATCTACTAGAGATATCGATTAATTAGTATACCTACTAGAGATATCGATTAATTAGTATACCTACTGGAGATATCTATTAATTAGTATACCTACTAGGGATATCGATAAATTAGTATACCTAATGGAGATATCGATTAATTGGTATACCTACGAGATATCGATTAATTAGAGTATCGACTAGAGATATCGATTAATTAGTATACCTACTAGAGATATCGATTAATTAGTATACCTACTAGAGATATCGATTAATTAGTATACCTACTGGAGATATCGATTAATTAGAATACGTACTAGAGATATCGATTAATTAGTATACCTACTAGGGATATCGATTAATTAGAATACCTACTAGGGATATTGATTAATTGGAATATCTACTAGAGATATCGATTAATTAGTATACCTACTAAAGATATCGATTAATTAGAATACCTACTAGAGATATCGATTAATTAGTATACCTACTAGAGATATCGATTAATTAGAATATCTACTAGTGATATCGATTAATTAGAACATCTACTAGAGCTATCGATTAATTAGTATACCGACTAAAGATATCGATTAATTAGAATACCTACTAGAGATATCGATTAAATAGTATACCTACTAGAGATAGATATAGATTAATTTGATTATCGACTAGAGATATCGATTAATTAGTATACCTAATGGAGATATCGATTAATTAGTATACGTACTAGAGATATCGATTGATTAGTATATCTACTAGAGATATCGATTAATTAGAACATGTCGACTAGAGATATCGATTGATTAGAATATGTACTAGAGATATTGATTAATTAGAATATCGACTAGAGATATCGATTAATTAGTATACCCACTGGAGATATCGATTAATTAGTATACCTACTAGAGATATCGATTAATTAGAATATCGACTGGAGAAATCGATGATATTAGAATATCGACTAGAGATATCGATTAATTAGTATACCCACTGGAGATATCGATTAATTAGTATACCTACTAGAGATATCGATTAATTAGTATATCTACTGGAGATATCGATTAATTAGTATACCTAATAGAGCTATCGATTAATTAGTATACCTATTAGAGATATCGATTAATTTGTATACCTACTAGAGATATCGATTAATTGGAATATTGACTAGAGATATCGATTAATTAGAGTATCGACTAGAGATATCGATTAATTAGTATACCTACTAGAGATATCGATTAATTAGTATACCTACTAGAGATATCGATTAATTAGTATACCTACTGGAGATATTGATTAATTAGAATATCGACTGGAGAAATCGATGATATTAGAATATCTACTAGTGATATCGATTAATTACAATACCTACTAGTGATATCGATTATTTAGTATACCTACTAGAGATATAGATTAATTTGTATACCTACTGGAGATATCGATTAATTGGAATATTGACTAGAGATATCGATTAATTAGTATACCTACAGGAGATATCGATTAATTAGTATACGTACT
Organism: Flexamia atlantica; assembly: GCA_035578135.1. Classification (NCBI taxonomy): domain Eukaryota; kingdom Metazoa; phylum Arthropoda; class Insecta; order Hemiptera; family Cicadellidae; genus Flexamia; species Flexamia atlantica. The sequence goes on along the minus strand of JAQJVK010000006.1, from coordinate 16,127,457 downwards.
AGAGATATCGATTAATTAGTATACCTACTAGGGATATCGATTAATTAGAATACCTACTAGGGATATTGATTAATTGGAATATCTACTAGAGATATCGATTAATTAGTATACCTACTAAAGATATCGATTAATTAGAATAACTACTAGAGATATCGATTAATTAGTATACCTACTGGAGATATCTATTAATTAGTATACCTACTAGGGATATCGATGAATTAGAATACCTACTAGATATATCGATTAATTAGTATACCTACTATCGATTACTGGAGATATCTATTAATTAGTATACCTACTAGGGATATCGATGAATTAGAATACCTACTAGATATATCGATTAATTAGTATACCTACTAGAGATATCGATTAATTAGAATATCGACTGGAGAAATCGATGATAATAGAATATCTACTAGTGATATCGATTAATTAGAACATCTACTAGAGCTATCGATTAATTAGTATACCGACTAAAGATATCGATTAATTAGAATACCTACTAGAGATATCTATTAATTAGTATACCTACTAGGGATATCGATGAATTAGAATACCTACTAGATATATCGATTAATTAGTATACCTACTAGAGATATCGATTAATTAGAATATCGACTGGAGAAATCGATGATAATAGAATATCTACTAGTGATATCGATTAATTAGAACATCTACTAGAGATATCGATTAATTAGTATACCGACTAAAGATATCGATTAATTAGAATACCTACTAGAGATATCGATTAAATAGTATACCTACTAGAGATATCGATTAATTAGAATATCGACTGGAGAAATCGATGATAATAGAATATCTACTAGTGATATCGATTAATTAGAACATCTACTAGAGATATCGATTAATTAGTATACCTAATGGAGATATCGATTAATTAGTATACGTACTAGAGATATCGATTGATTAGTATATCTACTAGAGATTTTGATTAATTAGAACATGTCGACTAGAGATATCGATTGATTAGAATATGTACTAGAGATATTGATTAATTAGAATATCGACTAGAGATATCGATTAATTAGTATACCCACTGGAGATATCGATTTATTAGTATACCTACTAGAGATATCGATTAATTAGAATATCGACTGGAGAAATCGATGATATTAGAATATCGACTAGAGATATCGATTAATTAGTATAACCACTGGAGATATCGATTAATTAGTATACCTACTAAAGATATCGATTAATTAGTATACCTACTAGAGATATCGATTAATTAGTATACCTACTAGAGATATCGATTAATTAGTATACCTACTAGAGATATCGATTAATTAGAGTATCGACTAGAGATATAGATTAATTAGTATACCTACTAGAGATATCGATTAATTAGTATACCTACTAGTGATATCGATTAATTAGAATATCTACTAGAGCTATCGATTTATTAGTATACCTACTAGAGATATCGATTAATTACAATACCTACTAGTGATATCGATTATTTAGTATACCTATTAGAGATATAGATTAATTGGAATATTGACTAGAGATATCGATTAATTAGTATACCTACAGGAGATATCGATTAATTAGTATACGTACTAGAGATATCGATTAATTAGTACACCTACTAGGTATATCGATTAATTAGAATACCTACTAGGGATATTGATTAATTGGAATATCTACTAGAGATATCGATTAATTAGTATACCTACTAGAGATATCGATTAATTAGTATACCTACTAGAGATATCGATTAATTAGAATACCTACTAGGGATATTGATTAATTGGAATAATTACTAGAGATATCGATTAATTAGTATACCTACTAAAGATATCGATTAATTAGAATACCTACTAGAGCTATCGATTAAATAGTATACCTATTAGAGATATCGATTAATTACAATACCTAATAGAGATATCGATTATTTAGTATACCTACTAGAGATATCGATTAATTTGTATACCTACTGGTGATATCGATTAATTAGAATATCTACTAGAGGTATCGATTAATTAGTATAATTACTAGGGATATCGATTAATTGGAATATCTACTAGAGATATCGATTTATTAGTATACCTACTAAAGATATCGATTAATTAGTATACCTAATGGAGATATGGATTAATTAGTATACCTAATGGAGATATCGATTAATTAGTATACCAACTAGAGATATCGATTAATTAGAGTATCGACTAGAGATATCGATTAATTAGTATACCTACTAGAGATATCGATTAAATAGTATACCTACTAGAGATAGATATAGATTAATTTGATTATCGACTAGAGATATCGAGTAATTAGTATACCTAATGGAGATATCGATTAATTAGTATACGTAGTAGAGATATCGATTGATTAGTATATCTACTAGAGATATCGATTAATTAGAACATGTCGACTAGAGATATCGATTGATTAGAATATGTACTAGAGATATTTATTAATTAGAATATCGACTAGAGATATCGATTAATTAGTATACCCACTGGAGATATCGATTAATTAGTATACCTACTAGAGATATCGATTAATTAGAATATCGACTGGAGAAATCGATGATATTAGAATATCGACTAGAGATATCGATTAATTAGTATACCCACTGGAGATATCGATTAATTAGTATACCTACTAAAGATATCGATTAATTAGAATACCTACTAGAGATATCGATTAATTAGTATATCTACTGGAGATATCGATTAATTAGTATACCTAATAGAGCTATCGATTAATTAGTATACCTATTAGATATATCGATTAATTTGTATACCTACTAGAGATATCGATTAATTGGAATATTGACTAGAGATATCGATTAATTAGTATACCTACTAGAGATATTTATTAATTAGAGTATCGACTAGAGATATCGATTAATTAGAATATCTACTGGAGATATCGATTAATAAGTATACCTAATAGAGCTATCGATTAATTAGTATACCTACTAAAGATATCGATTAATTACAATACCTACTAGAGATATCGATTATTTAGAACATCGACTGGAGATATAGATAAATTAGAATATCGACTAGAGATATCGAATATTTAGTATACCCACTGGAGATATCGATTTATTAGTATACCTACTAGAGATATCGATTAATTAGAATATCGACTGGAGAAATCGATGATATTAGAATATCGACTAGAGATATCGATTAATTAGTATAACCACTGGAGATATCGATTAATTAGTATACCTACTAAAGATATCGATTAATTAGTATACCTACTAGAGATATCGATTAATTAGTATACCTACTAGAGATATCGATTAATTAGAGTATCGACTAGAGATATAGATTAATTAGTATACCTACTAGAGATATCGATTAATTAGTATACCTACTAGTGATATCGATTAATTAGAATATCTACTAGAGCTATCGATTTATTAGTATACCTACTAGAGATATCGATTAATTACAATACCTACTAGTAATATCGATTATTTAGTATACCTATTAGAGATATAGATTAATTTGTATACCTACTGGAGATATCGATTAATTGGAATATTGACTAGAGATATCGATTAATTAGTATACCTACAGGAGATATCGATTAATTAGTATACGTACTAGAGATATCGATTAATTAGTACACCTACTAGGGATATCGATTAATTAGAATACCTACTAGGGATATTGATTAATTGGAATATCTACTAGAGATATCGATTAATTAGTATACCTACTAGAGATATCGATTAATTAGTATACCTACTAGAGATATCGATTAATTAGAATACCTACTAGGGATATTGATTAATTGGAATAATTACTAGAGATATCGATTAATTAGTATACCTACTAAAGATATCGATTAATTAGAATACCTACTAGAGCTATCGATTAAATAGTATACCTATTAGAGATATCGATTAATTACAATACCTAATAGAGATATCGATTATTTAGTATACCTACTAGAGATATCGATTAATTTGTATACCTACTGGTGATATCGATTAATTAGAATATCTACTAGAGGTATCGATTAATTAGTATAATTACTAGGGATATCGATTAATTGGAATATCTACTAGAGATATCGATTTATTAGTATACCTACTAAAGATATCGATTAATTAGAATACCAACTAGAGATATCGATTAATTAGTATACCTACTAGGGATATCGATTAATTAGAATACCTACTAGAGATATCGATAATTAGTATACATACTAGAGATATCGTTAATTAGTATACCTAATGGAGATATCGATTAATTAGTATACGTAGTAGAGATATCGATTGATTAGTATATCTACTAGAGATATCGATTAATTAGAACATGTCGACTAGAGATATCGATTGATTAGAATATGTACTAGAGATATTTATTAATTAGAATATCGACTAGAGATATCGATTAATTAGTATACCCACTGGAGATATCGATTAATTAGTATACCTACTAGAGATATCGATTAATTAGAATATCGACTGGAGAAATCGATGATATTAGAATATCGACTAGAGATATCGATTAATTAGTATACCCACTGGAGATATCGATTAATTAGTATACCTACTAAAGATATCGATTAATTAGAATACCTACTAGAGATATCGATTAATTAGTATATCTACTGGAGATATCGATTAATTAGTATACCTAATAGAGCTATCGATTAATTAGTATACCTATTAGAGATATCGATTAATTTGTATACCTACTAGAGATATCGATTAATTGGAATATTGACTAGAGATATCGATTAATTAGTATACCTACTAGAGATATCGATTAATTAGAATATCGACTGGAGAAATCGATGATATTAGAATATCTACTAGAGATATCGATTAATTGGAATATTGACTAGAGATATCGATTAATTAGTATACCTACTAGAGATATTTATTAATTAGAGTATCGACTAGAGATATCGATTAATTAGAATATCTACTGGAGATATCGATTAATAAGTATACCTAATAGAGCTATCGATTAATAAGTATACCTAATAGAGCTATCGATTAATTAGTATACCTATTAGAGATATCGATTAATTACAATACCTACTAGTGATATCGATTATTTAGTATACCTACTAGAGATATAGATTAATTTGTATACCTACTGGAGATATCGATTAATTGGAATATTGACTAGAGATATCGATTAATTAGTATACCTACAGGAGATATCGATTAATTAGTATACGTACTAGAGATATCGATTAATTAGTATACCTACTAGGGATATCGATTAATTAGAATACCTACTAGGGATATTGATTAATTGGAATATCTACTAGAGATATCGATTAATTAGTATACCTACTAAAGATATCGATTAATTAGAATACCTACTAGAGATATCGATTAATTAGTATACCTACTAGAGATATCGATTAATTAGAGTATTGACTAGAGATATCGATTAATTAGTATACCTACTAGAGATATCGATTAATTAGTATACCTACTAGAGATATCGATTGATTCGAATATCTACTAGAGATATCGATTAATTAGTATACCTACTGGAGATATCTATTAATTAGTATACCTACTAGGGATATCGATGAATTAGAATACCTACTAGATATATCGATTAATTAGTATACCTACTAGAGATATTTATTAATTAGAGTATCGACTAGAGATATCGATTAATTAGAATATCTACTGGAGATATCGATTAATAAGTATACCTAATAGAGCTATCGATTAATAAGTATACCTAATAGAGCTATCGATTAATTAGTATACCTATTAGAGATATCGATTAATTACAATACCTACTAGTGATATCGATTATTTAGTATACCTACTAGAGATATAGATTAATTTGTATACCTACTGGAGATATCGATTAATTAGAATATCTACTAGAGGTATCGATTAATTAGTATAATTACTAGGGATATCGATTAATTGGAATATCTACTAGAGATATCGATTTATTAGTATACCTACTAAAGATATCGATTAATTAGAATACCTACTAGAGATATCGATTAATTAGAGTATCGACTAGAGATATCGATTAATTAGTATACCTACTAGAGATATCGATTAATTAGTATACCTACTAGAGATATCGATTAATTAGTATACCTACTGGAGATATTGATTAATTAGAATACGTACTAGAGATATCGATTAATTAGTATACCTACTAGGGATATCGATTAATTAGAATACCTACTAGGGATATTGATTAATTGGAATATCTACTAGAGATATCGATTAATTAGTATACCTACTAAAGATATCGATTAATTAGAATACCTACTAGAGATATCGATTAATTAGTATATCTACTAGAGATATCGATTAATTAGAACATGTCGACTAGAGATATCGATTGATTAGAATATGTACTAGAGATATTGATTAATTAGAATATCGACTAGAGATATCGATTAATTAGAGTATCGACTAGAGATATCGATTAATTAGTATACCTACTAGAGATATCGATTAATTAGTATACCTACTAGAGATATCGATTAATTAGTATACCTACTGGAGATATCGATTAATTAGAATACGTACTAGAGATATCGATTAATTAGTATACCTACTAGAGATATCGATTAATTAGTATACCTACTAGAGATATCGATTGATTCGAATATCTACTAGAGATATCGATTAATTAGAACATCTACTAGAGATATCGATTAATTAGTATACCTAATGGAGATATCAATTAATTAGTATACCTACTAGAGATATCGATTAATTAGTATACCTACTAGAGATGTCGATTAATTAGTATACCTACTAGAGATATCGATTGATTCGAATATCTACTAGAGATATCGATTAATTAGAACATGTCGTCTAGAGATATCGATTGATTAGAATATCTACTAGAGATATCGCTTATTTAGAACATCGACTTAATTAGAATATCGACTGGAGAAATCGATGATATAAGAATATCTACTAGTGATATCGATTATTTAGTATACCTACTAGAGATATCGATTAATTTGTATACCTACTGGTGATATCGATTAATTAGAATATCTACTAGAGATATCGATTAATTAGAGTATCGACTAGAGATATCGATTAATTAGTATAATTACTAGGGATATCGATTAATTGGAATATCTACTAGAGATAGCGATTTATTAGTATACCTACTAAAGATATCGATTAATTAGAATACCTACTAGAGATATCGATTAATTAGTATACCTACTAGAGATATCGATTAATTAGTATACCTACTAGGGATATCGATTAATTAGAATACCTACTAGAGATATCGATAATTAGTATACCTACTAGAGATATCGATAATTAGTATACCTACTAGAGATATCGATTAATTAGTATACCTACTAGAGATATCGATTAATTAGTATACCTACTAGAGATATCGATTAATTAGTATACCTACTAGAGATATCGATTAATTAGTATACCTACTAGAGATATCGATTGATTCGAATATCTACTAGAGATATCGATTAATTAGTATACCTACTAGAGATATCGATTAATTAGTATACCTACTGGAGATATCTATTAATTAGTATACCTACTAGGGATATCGATAAATTAGTATACCTAATGGAGATATCGATTAATTAGTATACCGACTAGAGATATCGATTAATTAGAATATCGACTGGCGAAATCGATGATAATAGAATATCTACTAGTGATATCGATTAATTAGAACATCTACTAGAGCTATCGATTAATTAGTATACCGACTAAAGATATCGATTAATTAGAATACCTACTAGAGATATCGATTAAATAGTATACCTACTAGAGATATCGATTAATTAGAACATGTCGACTGGAGAAATCGATGATATTAGAATATCTACTAGTGATATCGATTAATTACAATATCGACTGGAGAAATCGATGATATTAGAATATCGACTAGAGATATCGATTATTTAGTATACCCACTGGAGATATCGATTAATTAGTATACCTACTAGAGATATAGATTAATTTGTATACCTACTAAAGATATCGATTAATTGGAATACCTACTAGGGATATCGATTAATTAGTATACCCACTGGAGATATCGATTAATTAGTATACGTACTAGAGATATCGATTGATTAGTATATCTACTAGAGATATCGATTAATTAGAACATGTCGACTGGAGAAATCGATGATATTAGAATATCTACTAGTGATATCGATTAATTACAATATCGACTGGAGAAATCGATGATATTAGAATATCGACTAGAGATATCGATTAATTAGTATACCCACTGGAGATATCGATTAATTAGTATACCTACTAGAGATATAGATTAATTTGTATACCTACTAAAGATATCGATTAATTGGAATACCTACTAGGGATATCGATTAATTAGTATACCCACTGGAGATATCGATTAATTAGTATACCTACTAGAGATATCGATTAATTAGAATATCGACTGGAGAAATCGATGATATTAGAATATCTACTAGTGATATCGATTAATTACAATACCTACTTGTGATATCGATTATTTAGTATACCTACTAGAGATATAGATTAATTTGTATACCTACTGGAGATATCGATTAATTGGAATATTGACTAGAGATATCGATTAATTAGTATACCTACAGGAGATATCGATTAATTAGTATACGTACTAGGGATATCGATTAATTAGTATACCTACTAGGGATATCGATTAATTAGAATACCTACTAGGGATATTGATTAATTGGAATATCTACTAGAGATATCGATTAATTAGAACATGTCGACTAGAGATATCGATTGATTAGAATATGTACTAGAGATATCGATTAATTAGAATATCGACTAGAGATATCGATTAATTAGTATACCCACTGGAGATATCGATTAATTAGTATACCTACTAGAGATATCGATTAATTAGAATATCGACTGGAGAAATCGATGATAATAGAATATCTACTAGTGATATCGATTAATTAGAACATCTACTAGAGATATCGATTAATTAGTATACCGACTAAAGATATCGATTAATTAGAATACCTACTAGAGATATCGATAAAATAGTATACCTACTAGAGATATCGATTAATTAGAATATCGACTGGAGAAATCGATGATAATAGAATATCTACTAGTGATATCGATTAATTAGAACATCTACTAGAGATATCGATTAATTAGTATACCTAATGGAGATATCGATTAATTAGTATACGTACTAGAGATATCGATTGATTAGTATATCTACTAGAGATATCGATTAATTAGAACATGTCGACTAGAGATATCGATTGATTAGAATATGTACTAGAGATATTGATTAATTAGAATATCGACTAGAGATATCGATTAATTAGTATACCCACTGGAGATATCGATTTATTAGTATACCTACTAGAGATATCGATTAATTAGAATATCGACTGGAGAAATCGATGATATTAGAATATCGACTAAAGATATCGATTAATTAGTATAACCACTGGAGATATCGATTAATTAGTATACCTACTAAAGATATCGATTAATTAGTATACCTACTAGAGATATCGATTAATTAGTATACCTACTAGAGATATCGATTAATTAGAGTATCGACTAGAGATATAGATTAATTAGTATACCTACTAGAGATATCGATTAATTAGTATACCTACTAGTGATATCGATTAATTAGAATATCTACTAGAGCTATTGATTTATTAGTATACCTACTAGAGATATCGATTAATTACAATACCTACTAGTGATATCGATTATTTAGTATACCTATTAGAGATATAGATTAATTTGTATACCTACTGGAGATATCAATTAATTGGAATATTGACTAGAGATATCGATTAATTAGTATACCTACAGGAGATATCGATTAATTAGTATACGTACTAGAGATATCGATTAATTAGTACACCTACTAGGGATATCGATTAATTAGAATACCTACTAGGGATATTGATTAATTGGAATATCTACTAGAGATATCGATTAATTAGTATACCTACTAAAGATATCGATTAATTAGTATACCTACTAGAGATATCGATAATTAGTATACCTACTAGAGATATCGATTAATTAGTATACCTACTAGAGATATCGATTAATTAGTATACCTACTAGAGATATCGATTAATTAGAATATCGACTGGAGAAATCGATGATATTAGAATATCGACTAGAGATATCGATTAATTAGTATACCTACAGGAGATATCGATTAATTAGTATACGTACTAGAGATATCGATTAATTAGTATACCTACTAGGGATATCGATTAATTAGAATACCTACTAGGGATATTGATTAATTGGAATATCTACTAGAGATATCGATTAATTAGTATACCTACTAGGGATATCGATGAATTAGAATACCTACTAGATATATCGATTAATTAGTATACCTACTAGAGATATCGATTAATTAGAATATCGACTGGAGAAATCGATGATAATAGAATATCTACTAGTGATATCGATTAATTAGAACATCTACTAGAGCTATCGATTAATTAGTATACCGACTAAAGATATCGATTAATTAGAATACCTACTAGAGATATCGATTAAATAGTATACCTACTAGAGATATCGATTAATTAGAGTATCGACTAGAGATATCGATTAATTAGTATACCTACTAGAGATATCGATTAATTAGAATATCGACTGGAGAAATCGATGATAATAGAATATCTACTAGTGATATCGATTAATTAGAACATCTACTAGAGATATCGATTAATTAGTATACCGACTAAAGATATCGATTAATTAGTATACCTACTAGAGATATCGATAATTAGTATACCTACTAGAGATATCGATTAATTAGTATATCGACTGGAGAAATCGATGATATTAGAATATCGACTAGAGATATCGATTAATTAGTATACCTACTAGAGATGTCGATTAATTAGTATACCTACTAGAGATATCGATTGATTCGAATATCTACTAGAGATATCGATTAATTAGAACATGTCGTCTAGAGATATCGATTGATTAGAATATCTACTAGAGATATCGCTTATTTAGAACATCGACTTAATTAGAATATCGACTGGAGAAATCGATGATATAAGAATATCTACTAGTGATATCGATTAATTAGAATATCTACTAGAGCTATCGATTAAATAGTATACCTATTAGAGATATCGATTAATTACAATACCTAATAGAGATATCGATTATTTAGTATACCTGCTAGAGATATCGATTAATTTGTATACCTACTGGTGATATCGATTAATTAGAATATCTACTAGAGGTATCGATTAATTAGTATAATTACTAGGGATATCGATTAATTGGAATATCTACTAGAGATATCGATTTATTAGTATACCTACTAAAGATATCGATTAATTAGAATACCTACTAGAGATATCGATTAATTAGAGTATCGACTAGAGATATCGATTAATTAGTATACCTACTAGAGATATCGATTAATTAGTATACCTACTAGAGATATCGATTAATTAGTATACCTACTAGGGATATCGATTAATTAGAATACCTACTAGAGATATCGATAATTAGTATACCTACTAGAGATATCGATAATTAGTATACCTACTAGAGATATCGATTAATTAGTATACCTACTAGAGATATCGATTAATTAGTATACCTACTAGAGATATCGATTAATTAGAATATCTACTAGAGGTATCGATTAATTAGTATAATTACTAGGGATATCGATTAATTGGAATATCTACTAGAGATATCGATTTATTAGTATACCTACTAAAGATATCGATTAATTAGAATACCTACTAGAGATATCGATTAATTAGAGTATCGACTAGAGATATCGATTAATTAGTATACCTACTAGAGATATCGATTAATTAGTATACCTACTAGAGATATCGATTAATTAGTATACCTACTGGAGATATCGATTAATTAGAATACGTACTAGAGATATCGATTAATTAGTATACCTACTAGGGATATCGATTAATTAGAATACCTACTAGGGATATTGATTAATTGGAATATCTACTAGAGATATCGATTAATTAGTATACCTACTAAAGATATCGATTAATTAGAATACCTACTAGAGATATCGATTAATTAGTATACCTACTAGAGATATCGATTAATTAGAGTATCTACTAGAGATATCGATTAATTAGTATACCTACTAGAGATATCGATTAATTAGTATACCTACTAGAGATATCGATTGATTCGAATATCTACTAGAGATATCGATTAATTAGTATACCTACTAGAGATATCGATTAATTAGTATACCTACTGGAGATATCTATTAATTAGTATACCTACTAGGGATATCGATAAATTAGTATACCTAATGGAGATATCGATTAATTAGTATACCTACTAGAGATATCGATTAATTAGAGTATCGACTAGAGATATCGATTAATTAGAATACGTACTAGAGATATCGATTAATTAGTATACCTACTAGGGATATCGATTAATTAGAATACCTACTAGGGATATTGATTAATTGGAATATCTACTAGAGATATCGATTAATTAGTATACCTACTAAAGATATCGATTAATTAGAATACCTACTAGAGATATCGATTAATTAGTATACCTACTAGAGATATGGATTAATAAGAATATCTACTAGTGATATCGATTAATTAGAACATCTACTAGAGCTATCGATTGATTAGTATACCGACTAAAGATATCGATTAATTAGAATACCTACTAGAGATATCGATTAAATAGTATACCTACTAGAGATAGATATAGATTAATTTGATTATCGACTAGAGATATCGATTAATTAGTATACCTAATGGAGATATCGATTAATTAGTATACGTACTAGAGATATCGATTGATTAGTATATCTACTAGAGATATCGATTAATTAGAACATGTCGACTAGAGATATCGATTAATTAGAATATCGACTGGAGGAATCGATGATATTAGAATATCGACTAGAGATATCGATTAATTAGTATACCCACTGGAGATATCGATTAATTAGTATACCTACTAGAGATATAGATTAATTTGTATACCTACTGGAGATATCGATTAATTGGAATATTGACTAGAGATATCGATTAATTAGAACATGTCGACTAGAGATATCGATTGATTAGAATATGTACTAGAGATATCGATTAATTAGAATATCGACTAGAGATATCGATTAATTAGTATACCCACTGGAGATATCGATTAATTAGTATACCTACTAGAGATATCGATTAATTAGAATATCGACTGGAGAAATCGATGATTTTAGAATATCTACTAGTGATATCGATTAATTACAATACCTACTTGTGATATCGATTATTTAGTATACCTACTAGAGATATAGATTAATTTGTATACCTACTGGAGATATCGATTAATTGGAATATTGACTAGAGATATCGATTAATTAGTATACCTACAGGAGATATCGATTAATTAGAATATCGACTGGAGAAATCGAT